>CAWWDY010000330.1:0-33953 GCA_963942605.1 Poecilus cupreus
TTAGTTCAAAACAGCGTTTTTCTATGTTTTTGCAAGTTTAAAACAGCAATTTTATCGTCATTTCTCATAAATCGCCGTTTCACACGAAAGAAACATGAATTTGTAAGTTTGAATAGTTCAAAACAGCGTTTTTCTATGTTTTGCAAGTTTAAAACAGCAATTTTATCGTCATTTCTCATAAATCGCCGTTTCACACGAAAGAAAAATGAATTTGTCAGTTTGAATAGTTCAAAACAGCGTTTTTCTATGTTTTTGCAAGTTTTAAAACAGCAATTTTATCGTCATTTCTCATAAATCGCCGTTTCAGACGAAAGAAACATGAATTTGGTCAGTTTGAATAGTTCAAAACAGCGTTTTTCTATGTTTTTGCAAGTTTAAAACAGCAATTTTATCGTCATTTCTCATAAATCGCCGTTTCACACGAAAGAAACATGAATTTATCAGTTTGAATAGTTGAAAACTGCGTTTTTCTATGTTTTTGCAAGTTTAAAACAGCAATTTTATCGTCATTTCTCATAAATCGTCGTTTCACAACGAAAGAAACATGAATTTGTCAGTTTGAATAGTTCAAAACAGCGTTTTTCTATGTTTTTGCAAGTTTAAAACAGCAGTTTTATCGTGATTTCACAAAAATCCACCGTTTCGAACGAAAGAAACCTGAATTTATCAGTTTGAATAGTTAAAAACAGCGTTTTTCTATGTTTTTGCAAGTTTAAAGCAGCAATTTTATCGTCATTTCTCATAAATCGCCGTTTCACACGAAAGAAACATAAATTTATCAGTTTGAATAGTTGAAAACAGCGTTTTTCTATGTTTTTGCAAGTTTAAAACAGCAATTTTATCGTCATTTCTCATAAATCGCCGTTTCACATAAAAGAAACATGAATTTGTCAGTTTGAATAGTTCAAAGCAGCGTTATTCTATGTTTTTGCAAGTTTAAAACAGCAATTTTATCGTCATTTCTCATAAATCGCCGTTTCACACGAAAGAAATATGAATTTGTCAGTTTGAATAGTTCAAAACAGCGTTTTTCTATGTTTTTGCAAGTTTAAAACAGCAATTTTATCGTCATTTCTCATAAATCGCCGTTTCACACGAAAGAAACATGAATTTGTCAGTTTGAATAGTTCAAAACAGCGTTTTTCTATGTTTTTGCAAGTTTAAAACAGCAATTTTATCGTCATTTCTCATAAATCGCCGTTTCACACGAAAGAAACATGAATTTATCAGTTTGAATAGTTGAAAACTGCGTTTTTCTATGTTTTTGCAAGTTTAAAACAGCAATTTTATCGTCATTTCTCATAAATCGCCGTTTCACACGAAAGAAACATGAATTTGTCAGTTTGAATAGTTCAAAACAGCGTTTTTCTATGTTTGTGCAAGTTTAAAACAGCAATTTATATCGTCATTTCTCATAAATCGCCGTTTCACACGAAAGAAACATGAATTTGTCAGTTTGAATAGTTCAAAACAGCGTTTTTCTATGTTTTTGCAAGTTTAAAACAGCAATTTTATCGTCATTTCTCATAAATCGCCGTTTCACACGAAAGAAACATGAATTTGTCAGTTTGAATAGTTCAAAACAGGGTTTTTCTATATTTTTGCAAGTTTAAAACAGCAGTTTGATCGTGATTTCACAAAAATCCACCCTTTCGAACGAAAGAAACCTGAATTTATCAGTTTGAATAGTTAAAAACAGCGTTTTTTCTATGTTTTTGCAAGTTTAAAACAGCAATTTTATCGTCATTTCTCATAAATCGCTGTTTCACACGAAAGAAACATGAATTTGTCAGTTTGAATAGTTCAAAACAGCGTTTTTCTATGTTTTTGCAAGTTTAAAACAGCAATTTTATCGTCATTTCTCATAAATCGCCGTTTCACACGAAAGAAACATGAATTTATCAGTTTGAATAGTTAAAAACAGCGTTTTTCTATGTTTTTGCAAGTTTAAAACAGCAATTTTATCGTCATTTCTCATAAATCGCCGTTTCACACGAAAGAAACATGAATTTATCAGTTTGAATAGTTGAAAACAGCGTTTTTCTATGTTTTTGCAAGTTTAAAACAGCAATTTTATCGTCATTTCTCATAAATCGCCGTTTCACATGAAAGAAACATGAATTTGTCAGTTTGAATAGTTCAAAAACAGCGTTTTTCTATGTTTTTGCAAGATTAAAACAGCAATTTTATCGTCATTTCTCATAAATCGCCGTTTCACACGAAAGAAATATGAATTTGTCAGTTTGAATAGTTCAAAACAGCGTTTTTCTATGTTTTTTGCAAGTTTAAAACAGCAATTTTATCGTCATTTCTCATAAATCGCCGTTTCACACGAAAGAAACATGAATTTGTCAGTTTGAATAGTTCAAAACAGCGTTTTTCTATGTTTTTTGCAAGTTTAAAACAGCAATTTTATCGTCATTTCTCATAAATCGCCGTTTCAGACGAAAGAAACATGAATTTGTCAGTTTGAATAGTTCAAAACAGCGTTTTTCTATGTTTTTGCAAGTTTAAAACAGCAATTTTATCGTCATTTCTCATAAATCGCCGTTTCACACGAAAGAAACATGAATTTATCAGTTTGAATAGTTGAAAACTGCGTTTTTCTATGTTTTTGCAAGTTTAAAACAGCAATTTTATCGTCATTTCTCATAAATCGTCGTTTCACACGAAAGAAACATGAATTTGTCAGTTTGAATAGTTCAAAACAGCGTTTTTCTATGTTTTTGCAAGTTTAAAACAGCAGTTTTATCGTGATTTCACAAAAATCCACCGTTTCGAACGAAAGAAACCTGAATTTATCAGTTTGAATAGTTAAAAACAGCGTTTTTCTATGTTTTGCAAGTTTAAAGCAGCAATTTTATCGTCATTTCTCATAAATCGCCGTTTCACACGAAAGAAACATAAATTTATCAGTTTGAATAGTTGAAAACAGCGTTTTTTCTATGTTTTTGCAAGTTTAAAACAGCAATTTTATCGTCATTTCTCATAAATCGCCGTTTCACATAAAAGAAACATGAATTTGTCAGTTTGAATAGTTCAAAGCAGCGTTATTCTATGTTTTTGCAAGTTTAAAACAGCAATTTTATCGTCATTTCTCATAAATCGCCGTTTCACACGAAAGAAATATGAATTTGTCAGTTTGAATAGTTCAAAACAGCGTTTTTCTATGTTTTTGCAAGTTTAAAACAGCAATTTTATCGTCATTTCTCATAAATCGCCGTTTCACACGAAAGAAACATGAATTTGTCAGTTTGAATAGTTCAAAACAGCGTTTTTCTATGTTTTTGCAAGTTTAAAACAGCAATTTTATCGTCATTTCTCATAAATCGCCGTTTCACACGAAGAAACATGAATTTATCAGTTTGAATAGTTGAAAACTGCGTTTTTCTATGTTTTTGCAAGTTTAAAACAGCAATTTTATCGTCATTTCTCATAAATCGCCGTTTCACACGAAAGAAACATGAATTTGTCAGTTTGAATAGTTCAAAACAGCGTTTTTCTATGTTTGTGCAAGTTTAAAACAGCAATTTTATCGTCATTTCTCATAAATCGCCGTTTCACACGAAAGAAACATGAATTTGTCAGTTTGAATAGTTCAAAACAGCGTTTTTCTATGTTTTTGCAAGTTTAAAACAGCAATTTTATCGTCATTTCTCATAAATCGCCGTTTCACACGAAAGAAACATGAATTTGTCAGTTTGAATAGTTCAAAACAGGGTTTTTCTATATTTTTGCAAGTTTAAAACAGCAGTTTGATCGTGATTTCACAAAAATCCACCCTTTCGAACGAAAGAAACCTGAATTTATCAGTTTGAATAGTTAAAAACAGCGTTTTTCTATGTTTTTGCAAGTTTAAAAACAGCAATTTTATCGTCATTTCTCATAAATCGCTGTTTCACACGAAAGAAACATGAATTTGTCAGTTTGAATAGTTCAAAACAGCGTTTTTCTATGTTTTTGCAAGTTTAAAACAGCAATTTTATCGTCATTTCTCATAAATCGCCGTTTCACACGAAAGAAACATGAATTTATCAGTTTGAATAGTTAAAAACAGCGTTTTTCTATGTTTTTGCAAGTTTAAAACAGCAATTTTATCGTCATTTCTCATAAATCGCCGTTTCACACGAAAGAAACATGAATTTATCAGTTTGAATAGTTGAAAACAGCGTTTTTCTATGTTTTTGCAAGTTTAAAACAGCAATTTTATCGTCATTTCTCATAAATCGCCGTTTCACATGAAAGAAACATGAATTTGTCAGTTTGAATAGTTCAAAACAGCGTTTTTCTATGTTTTTGCAAGATTAAAACAGCAATTTTATCGTCATTTCTCATAAATCGCCGTTTCACACGAAAGAAATATGAATTTGTCAGTTTGAATAGTTCAAAACAGCGTTTTTCTATGTTTTTGCAAGTTTAAAACAGCAATTTTATCGTCATTTCTCATAAATCGCCGTTTCACACGAAAGAAACATGAATTTGTCAGTTTGAATAGTTCAAAACAGCGTTTTTCTATGTTTTTGCAAGTTTAAAACAGCAATTTTATCGTCATTTCTCATAAATCGCCGTTCCATACGAAAGAAACATGAATTTATCAGTTTGAATAGTTGAAAACAGCGTTTTTCTATGTTTTTGCAAGTTTAAAACAGCAATTTTATCGTCATTTCTCAAAAATCGCCGTTTCGCACGAAAGAAACATAAATTTGTCAGTTTGAATAGTTGAAAACAGCGTTTTTCTATGTTTTTGCAAGTTTAAAACAGCAATTTTATCGTCATTTCTCATAAATCGCCGTTTCACACGAAAGAAACATGAATTTGTCAGTTTGAATAGTTCAAAAAAGCGTTTTTCTATGTTTTTGCAAGTTTAAAACAGCAATTTTATCGTCATTTCTCAAAAATCGCCGTTTCGCAATAAAGAAACATGAATTTGTCAGTTTGAATAGTTCAAAACAGCGTTTTTCTATGTTTTTGCAAGTTTAAAACAGCAGTTTTATCGTGATTTCACAAAAATCCACCGTTTCGAACGAAAGAAACCTGAATTTATCAGTTTGAGTAGTTAAAAACAGCGTTTTTCTATGTTTTTGCAAGTTTAAAACAGCAATTTTATCGTCATTTCTCATAATTCGCCGTTTCACACGAAAGAAACATGAATTTGTCAGTTTGAATAGTTCAAAACAGGGTTTTTCTATGTTTTTGCAAGTTTAAAACAGCAGTTTTATCGTGATTTCACAAAAATCCACCCTTTAGAACGAAAGAAACCTGAATTTATCAGTTTGAATAGTTAAAAACAACGTTTTTCTATGTTTTTGCAAGTTTAAAACAGCAATTTTATCGTCATTTCTCATAAATCGCCGTTTCACACGAAAGAAACATGAATTTATCAGTTTGAATAGTTGAAAACAGCGTTTTTTCTATGTTTTTTCAAGTTTAAAACAGCAATTTTATCGTCATTTCTCATAAATCGCCGTTTCACACGAAAGAAACATGAATTTGTCAGTTTGATTAGTTCAAAACAGCGTTTTTCTATGTTTTTGCAAGTTTAAAACAGCAATTTTATCGTCATTTCTCATAAATCGCCGTTTCACACGAAAGAAACATGAATTTGTAAGTTTGAATAGTTCAAAACAGCGTTTTTCTATGTTTTTGCAAGTTTAAAACAGCAATTTTATCGTCATTTCTCATAAATCGCCGTTTCACACGAGAAGAAAAATGAATTTGTCAGTTTGAATAGTTCAAAACAGCGTTTTTCTATGTTTTTGCAAGTTTAAAACAGCAATTTTATCGTCATTTCTCATAAATCGCCGTTTCAGACGAAAGAAACATGAATTTGTCAGTTTGAATAGTTCAAAACAGCGTTTTTCTATGTTTTTGCAAGTTTAAAACAGCAATTTTATCGTCATTTCTCATAAATCGCCGTTTCACACGAAAGAAACATGAATTTATCAGTTTGAATAGTTGAAAACTGCGTTTTTCTATGTTTTTGCAAGTTTAAAACAGCAATTTTATCGTCATTTCTCATAAATCGTCGTTTCACACGAAAGAAACATGAATTTGTCAGTTTGAATAGTTCAAAACAGCGTTTTTCTATGTTTTTGCAAGTTTAAAACAGCAGTTTTATCGTGATTTCACAAAAATCCACCGTTTCGAACGAAAGAAACCTGAATTTATCAGTTTGAATAGTTAAAAACAGCGTTTTTCTATGTTTTTGCAAGTTTAAAGCAGCAATTTTATCGTCATTTCTCATAAATCGCCGTTTCACACGAAAGAAACATAAATTTATCAGTTTGAATAGTTGAAAACAGCGTTTTTCTATGTTTTTGCAAGTTTAAAACAGCAATTTTATCGTCATTTCTCATAAATCGCCGTTTCACAAAAAAGAAACATGATTTGTCAGTTTGAATAGTTCAAAGCAGCGTTATTCTATGTTTTTGCAAGTTTAAAACAGCAATTTTATCGTCATTTCTCATAAATCGCCGTTTCACACGAAAGAAATATGAATTTGTCAGTTTGAATAGTTCAAAACAGCGTTTTTCTATGTTTTTGCAAGTTTAAAACAGCAATTTTATCGTCATTTCTCATAAATCGCCGTTTCACACGAAAGAAAAATGAATTTGTCAGTTTGAATAGTTCAAAACAGCGTTTTTCTATGTTTTTGCAAGTTTAAAACAGCAATTTTATCGTCATTTCTCATAAATCGCCGTTTCACACGAAAGAAACATGAATTTATCAGTTTGAATAGTTGAAAACTGCGTTTTTCTATGTTTTTGCAAGATTAAAACAGCAATTTTATCGTCATTTCTCATAAATCGCCGTTTCACACGAAAGAAATATGAATTTGTCAGTTTGAATAGTTCAAAACAGCGTTTTTCTATGTTTTTGCAAGTTTAAAACAGCAATTTTATCGTCATTTCTCATAAATCGCCGTTTCACACGAAAGAAACATGAATTTGTCAGTTTGAATAGTTCAAAACAGCGTTTTTCTATGTTTTTGCAAGTTTAAAACAGCAATTTTATCGTCATTTCTCATAAATCGCCGTTTCACACGAAAGAAACATGAATTTATCAGTTTGAATAGTTGAAAACAGCGTTTTTCTATGTTTTTGCAAGTTTAAAACAGCAATTTTATCGTCATTTCTCATAAATCGCCGTTTCGCACGTAAGAAACATGAATTTGTCAGTTTGAATAGTTGAAAACAGCGTTTTTCTATGTTTTTGCAAGTTGAAAACAGCAATTTTATCGTCATTTCTCATAAATCGCCGTTTCACACGAAAGAAACATGAATTTGTCAGTTTGAATAGTTCTAAACAGCGTTTTTCTATGTTTTTGAAAGTTTAAAACAGCAATTTTATCGTCATTTCTCATAAATCGCCGTTTCGCACGAAAGAAACATGAATTTGTCAGTTTGAATAGTTCAAAACAGCGTTTCTCTATGTTTTTGCAAGTTTAATACAGCAGTTTTATCGTGATTTCACAAAAATCCACCTTTTCGAACGAAAGAAACCTGAATTTATCAGTTTGAATAGTTATAAACAGCGTTTTTTCTATGTTTTTGCAAGTTTAAAACAGCAATTTTATCGTCATTTCTCATAAATCGCCGTTACACGAAAGAAACATGAATTTGTCAGTTTGAATAGTTCAAAACAGCGTTTTTCTATGTTTTTGCAAGTTTAAAACAGCAATTTTATCGTCATTTCTCATAAATCGCCGTTCCACACGAAAGAAACATGAATTTATCAGTTTAAATAGTTCAAAACAGGGTTTTTCTATGTTTTTGCAAGTTTAAAACAGCATTTTTATCGTGATTTCACAAAAATCCACCCTTTCGAACGAAAGAAACCTGAATTTATCAGTTTGAATAGTTAAAAACAGCGTTTTTCTATGTTTTTGCAAGTTAAAAACAGCAATTTTATCGTCATTTCTCATAAATCGCCGTTTCACACGAAAGAAACATAAATTTATCAGTTTGAATAGTTGAAAACAGCGTTTTTCTATGTTTTTGCAAGTTTAAAACAGCAATTTTATCGTCATTTCTCATAAATCGCCGTTTCACATAAAAGAAACATGAATTTGTCAGTTTGAATAGTTCAAAACAGCGTTATTCTATGTTTTTGCAAATTTAAAACAGCAATTTTATCATTTCTCATAAATCGCCGTTTCACACGAAAGAAATATGAATTTGTCAGTTTGAATAGTTCAAAACAGCGTTTTTCTATGTTTTTGCAAGTTTAAAACAGCAATTTTATCGTCATTTCTCATAATTCGCCGTTTCACACGAAAGAAAAATGAATTTGTCAGTTTGAATAGTTCAAAACAGCGTTTTTCTATGTTTTTGCAAGTTTAAAACAGCAATTTTATCGTCATTTCTCATAAATCGCCGTTTCACACGAAAGAAACATGAATTTATCAGTTTGAATAGTTGAAAACTGCGTTTTTCTATGTTTTTGCAAGTTTAAAATAGCAATTTTATCGTCATTTCTCATAAATCGCCGTTTCACACGAAAGAAACATGAATTTGTCAGTTTGAATAGTTCAAAACAGCGTTTTTCTATGTTTTTGCAAGTTTAAAACAGCAATTTTATCGTCATTTCTCATAAATCGCCGTTTCACACGAAAGAAACATGAATTTATCAGTTTGAATAGTTGAAAACAGCGTTTTTCTATGTTTTTGCAAGTTTAAAACAGCAATTTTATCGTCATTTCTCATAAATCGCCGTTTCGCAATAAAGAAACATGAATTTGTCAGTTTGAATAGTTCAAAACAGCGTTTTTCTATGTTTTTGCAAGTTTAAAACAGCAATTTTATCGTCATTTCTCATAAATCGCCGTTTCACACGAAAGAAACTTGAATTTGTCAGTTTAAATAGTTCAAAACAGCGTTTTTCTATGTTTTTGCAAGTTTAAAACAGCAATTTTATCGTCATTTCTCATAAATCGCCGTTTCACACGAAAGAAACATGAATTTATCAGTTTGAATAGTTGAAAACTGCGTTTTTCTATGTTTTTGCAAGTTTAAAACAGCAATTTTATCGTCATTTCTCATAAATCGCCGTTTCACACGAAAGAAACATGAATTTGTCAGTTTGAATAGTTCAAAACTGCGTTTTTCTATGTTTTTGCAAGTTTAAAACATCAATTTTATCGTCATTTCTAATAAATCGCCGTTTCACACGAAAGAAACATGAATTTGTCAGTTTGAATAGTTGAAAACAACGTTTTTCTATGTTTTTGCAAGTTTAAAACAGCAATTTTATCGTCATTTCACAAAACTCGCCGTTTCACACGAAAGAATAATGAATTTGTCAGTTTGAATAGTTGAATACAGCGTTTTTCTATGTTTTTGCAAGTTTAAAACAGCAATTTTATCGTCATTTCTCATAAATCGCCGTTTCACACGAAAGAAACATGTATTTGTCAGTTTGAATAGTTCAAAACAGTGTTTTTCTATGTTTTTGCAAGTTTAATACAGCAATTTTATCGTCATTTCTCATAAATCGCCGTTTCGCACGAAAGAAACATGAATTTGTCAGTTTGAATAGTTCAAAACAGCGTTTTTCTAAGTTTTTGCAAGTTTAAAACAGCAGTTTTATCGTGATTTCACAAATATCCACCGTTTCGAACTAAAGAAACCTGAATTTATCAGTTTGAATAGTTAAAAACAGCGTTTTTCTATGTTTTTGCAAGTTTAAAACAGCAATTTTATCGTCATTTCTCATAAATCGCCGTTTCACACGAAAGAAACATGAATTTATCAGTTTGAATAGTTGAAAACTGCGTTTTTCTATGTTTTTGCAAGTTTAAAACAGCAATTTTATCGTCATTTCTCATAAATCGCCGTTTCACACGAAAGAAACATGAATTTGTCAGTTTGAATAGTTCAAAACAGCGTTTTTCTATGTTTTTGCAAGTTTAAAACAGCAATTTTATCGTCATTTCTCTTAAATCGCCGTTTCACACGAAAGAAACATGAATTTATCAGTTTGAATAGTTGAAAACAGCGTTTTTCTATGTTTTTGCAAGTTTAAAACAGCAATTTTATCGTCATTTCTCATAAATCGCCGTTTCGCACTAAAGAAACATGAATTTGTCAGTTTGAATAGTTGAAAACAGCGTTTTTCTATGTTTTTGCAAGTTTAAAACAGCAATTTTATCGTCATTTCTCATAAATCGCCGTTTCACACGAAAGAAAAATGAATTTGTCAGTTTGAATAGTTCAAAACAGCGTTTTTCTATGTTTTTGCAAGTTTAAAACAGCAATTTTATCGTCATTTATCATAAATCGCCGTTTCGCAGGAAAGAAACATAAATTTGTCAGTTTGAATAGTTCAAAACAGCGTTTCTCTATGTTTTTGCAAGTTTAAAACAGCAGTTTTATCGTGATTTCACAAAAATCCACCGTTTCGAACGAAAGAAACCTGAATTTATCAGTTTGAATAGTTAAAAACAGCGTTTTTCTATGTTTTTGCAAGTTTAAAACAGCAATTTTATCGTCATTTCTCATAAATCGCCGTTTCGCAATAAAGAAACATGAATTTGTCAGTTTGAATAGTTCAAATCAGCGTTTTTCTATGTTTTTGCAAGTTTAAAACAGCAGTTTTATCGTGATTTTACAAAAATACACCGTTTCGAACGAAAGAAACCTGAATTTATCAGTTTGAATAGTTAAAAAACAGCGTTTTTCTATGTTTTTGCAAGTTTAAAACAGCAATTTTATCGTCATTTCTCATAAATCGACGTTTCACACGAAAGAAACATGAATTTGTCAGTTTGAGTAGTTCAAAACAGCGTTTTTCTATGTTTGTGCAAGTTTAAAACAGCAATTTTATCGTCATTTCTCATAAATCGCCGTTTCACACGAAAGAAACATGAATTTATCAGTTTGAATAGTTCAAAACAGGGTTTTTCTATGTTTTTGCAAGTTAAAAACAGCAGTTTTATCGTGATTTCACAAAAATCCACCCTTTCGAACGAAAGAAACCTGAATTTATCAGTTTGAATAGTTAAATACAGCGTTTTTCTATGTTTTTGCAAGTTTAAAACAGCAATTTTATCGTCATTTCTCATAAATCGCCGTTTCACACGAAAGAAACATGAATTTATCAGTTTGAATAGTTGAAAACAGCGTTTTTCTATGTTTTTTCAAGTTTAAAACAGCAATTTTATCGTCATTTCTCATAAATCGCCGTTTCACACGAAAGAAACATGAATTTGTCAGTTTGAATAGTTCAAAACAGCGTTTTTCTATGTTTTTGCAAGTTTAAAACAGCAATTTTATCGGCATTTCTCATAAATCGCCGTTTCACACGAAAGAAACATGAATTTGTCAGTTTGAATAGTTCAAAACAGAGTTTTTCTATGTTTTTGCAAGTTCAAAACAGCAATTTTATCGTCATTTCTCATAAATCGCCGTTTCACACGAAAGAAACTTGAATTTGTCAGTTTAAATAGTTCAAAACAGCGTTTTTCTATGTTTTTGCAAGTTTAAAACAGCAATTTTATCGTCATTTCTCATAAATCGCCGTTTCACACGAAAGAAACATGAATTTATCAGTTTGAATAGTTGAAAACTGCGTTTTTCTATGTTTTTGCAAGTTTAAAACAGCAATTTTATCGTCATTTCTCATAAATCGCCGTTTCACACGAAAGAAACATGAATTTGTCAGTTTGAATAGTTCAAAACTGCGTTTTTCTATGTTTTTGCAAGTTTAAAACATCAATTTTATCGTCATTTCTAATAAATCGCCGTTTCACACGAAAGAAACATGAATTTGTCAGTTTGAATAGTTGAAAACAACGTTTTTCTATGTTTTTGCAAGTTTAAAACAGCAATTTTATCGTCATTTCACAAAACTCGCCGTTTCACACGAAAGAATAATGAATTTGTCAGTTTGAATAGTTGAATACAGCGTTTTTCTATGTTTTTGCAAGTTTAAAACAGCAATTTTATCGTCATTTCTCATAAATCGCCGTTTCACACGAAAGAAACATGTATTTGTCAGTTTGAATAGTTCAAAACAGTGTTTTTCTATGTTTTTGCAAGTTTAATACAGCAATTTTATCGTCATTTCTCATAAATCGCCGTTTCGCACGAAAGAAACATGAATTTGTCAGTTTGAATAGTTCAAAACAGCGTTTTTCTAAGTTTTTGCAAGTTTAAAACAGCAGTTTTATCGTGATTTCACAAAAATCCACCGTTTCGAACTAAAGAAACCTGAATTTATCAGTTTGAATAGTTAAAAACAGCGTTTTTCTATGTTTTTGCAAGTTTAAAACAGCAATTTTATCGTCATTTCTCATAAATCGCCGTTTCACACGAAAGAAACATGAATTTATCAGTTTGAATAGTTGAAAACTGCGTTTTTCTATGTTTTTGCAAGTTTAAATCAGCAATTTTATCGTCATTTCTCATAAATCGCCGTTTCACACGAAAGAAACATGAATTTGTCAGTTTGAATAGTTCAAAACAGCGTTTTTCTAAGTTTTTGCAAGTTTAAAACAGCAGTTTTATCGTGATTTCACAAAAATCCACCCTTTCGAACGAAAAAAACCTGAATTTATCAATTTGAATAGTTAAAAACAGCGTTTTTCTATGTTTTTGCAAGTTTAAAACAGCAATTTTATCGTCATTTCTAATAAATCGCCGTTTCACACAAAAGAAACATGAATTTATCAGTTTGAATAGTTGAAAACAGCGTTTTTCTATGTTTTTGCAAGTTTAAAACAGCAATTTTATCGTCATTTCTCATAAATCGCCGTTTCGCACTAAAGAAACATGAATTTGTCAGTTTGAATAGTTGAAAACAGCGTTTTTCTATGTTTTTGCAAGTTTAAAACAGCAATTTTATCGTCATTTCTCATAAATCGCCGTTTCACACGAAAGAAAAATGAATTTGTCAGTTTGAATAGTTCAAAACAGCGTTTTTCTATGTTTTTGCAAGTTTAAAACAGCAATTTTATCGTCATTTCTCATAAATCGCCGTTTCACACGAAAGAAACATGTATTTGTCAGTTTGAATAGTTCAAAACAGTGTTTTTCTATGTTTTTGCAAGTTTAATACAGCAATTTTATCGTCATTTCTCATAAATCGCCGTTTCGCACGAAAGAAACATGAATTTGTCAGTTTGAATAGTTCAAAACAGCGTTTTTCTAAGTTTTTGCAAGTTTAAAACAGCAGTTTTATCGTGATTTCACAAAAATCCACCGTTTCGAACTAAAGAAACCTGAATTTATCAGTTTGAATAGTTAAAAACAGCGTTTTTCTATGTTTTTGCATAAATCGCCGTTTCGCACGAAAGAAACATGAATTTGTCAGTTTGAATAGTTCAAAACAGCGTTTTTCTAAGTTTTTGCAAGTTTAAAACAGCAGTTTTATCGTGATTTCACAAAAATCCACCGTTTCGAACTAAAGAAACCTGAATTTATCAGTTTGAATAGTTAAAAACAGCGTTTTTCTATGTTTTTGCAAGTTTAAAACAGCAATTTTATCGTCATTTCTCATAAATCGCCGTTTCACACGAAAGAAACATGAATTTATCAGTTTGAATAGTTGAAAACTGCGTTTTTCTATGTTTTTGCAAGTTTAAACCAGCAATTTTATCGTCATTTCTCATAAATCGCCGTTTCACACGAAAGAAACATGAATTTGTCAGTTTGAATAGTTCAAAACAGCGTTTTTCTATGTTTTTGCAAGTTTAAAACAGCAATTTTATCGTCATTTCTCTTAAATCGCCGTTTCACACGAAAGAAACATGAATTTATCAGTTTGAATAGTTGAAAACAGCGTTTTTCTATGTTTTTGCAAGTTTAAAACAGCAATTTTATCGTCATTTCTCATAAATCGCCGTTTCGCACTAAAGAAACATGAATTTGTCAGTTTGAATAGTTGAAAACAGCGTTTTTCTATGTTTTTGCAAGTTTAAAACAGCAATTTTATCGTCATTTCTCATAAATCGCCGTTTCACACGAAAGAAAAATGAATTTGTCAGTTTGAATAGTTCAAAACAGCGTTTTTCTATGTTTTTGCAAGTTTAAAACAGCAATTTTATCGTCATTTCTCATAAATCGCCGTTTCACACGAAAGAAACATGTATTTGTCAGTTTGAATAGTTCAAAACAGTGTTTTTCTATGTTTTTGCAAGTTTAATACAGCAATTTTATCGTCATTTCTCATAAATCGCCGTTTCGCACGAAAGAAACATGAATTTGTCAGTTTGAATAGTTCAAAACAGCGTTTTTCTAAGTTTTTGCAAGTTTAAAACAGCAGTTTTATCGTGATTTCACAAAAATCCACCGTTTCGAACTAAAGAAACCTGAATTTATCAGTTTGAATAGTTAAAAACAGCGTTTTTCTATGTTTTTGCAAGTTTAAAACAGCAATTTTATCGTCATTTCTCATAAATCGCCGTTTCACACGAAAGAAACATGAATTTATCAGTTTGAATAGTTGAAAACTGCGTTTTTCTATGTTTTTGCAAGTTTAAAACAGCAATTTTATCGTCATTTCTCATAAATCGCCGTTTCACACGAAAGAAACATGAATTTGTCAGTTTGAATAGTTCAAAACAGCGTTTTTCTATGTTTTTGCAAGTTTAAAACAGCAATTTTATCGTCATTTCTCTTAAATCGCCGTTTCACACGAAAGAAACATGAATTTATCAGTTTGAATAGTTGAAAACAGCGTTTTTCTATGTTTTTGCAAGTTTAAAACAGCAATTTTATCGTCATTTCTCATAAATCGCCGTTTCGCACTAAAGAAACATGAATTTGTCAGTTTGAATAGTTGAAAACAGCGTTTTTCTATGTTTTTGCAAGTTTAAAACAGCAATTTTATCGTCATTTCTCATAAATCGCCGTTTCACACGAAAGAAAAATGAATTTGTCAGTTTGAATAGTTCAAAACAGCGTTTTTCTATGTTTTTGCAAGTTTAAAACAGCAATTTTATCGTCATTTCTCATAAATCGCCGTTTCGCAGGAAAGAAACATGAATTTGTCAGTTTGAATAGTTCAAAACAGCGTTTCTCTATGTTTTTGCAAGTTTAAAACAGCAGTTTTATCGTGATTTCACAAAAATCCACCGTTTCGAACGAAAGAAACCTGAATTTATCAGTTTGAATAGTTAAAAACAGCGTTTTTCTATGTTTTTGCAAGTTTAAAACAGCAATTTTATCGTCATTTCTCATAAATCGCCGTTTCGCAATAAAGAAACATGAATTTGTCAGTTTGAATAGTTCAAAACAGCGTTTTTCTATGTTTTTGCAAGTTTAAAACAGCAGTTTTATCGTGATTTTACAAAAATACACCGTTTCGAACGAAAGAAACCTAAATTTATCAGTTTGAATAGTTAAAAACAGCGTTTTTCTATGTTTTTGCAAGTTTAAAACAGCAATTTTATCGTCATTTCTCATAAATCGACGTTTCACACGAAAGAAACATGAATTTGTCAGTTTGAGTAGTTCAAAACAGCGTTTTTCTATGTTTTTGCAAGTTTAAAACAGCAATTTTATCGTCATTTCTCATAAATCGCCGTTTCACACGAAAGAAACATGAATTTATCAGTTTGAATAGTTCAAAACAGGGTTTTTCTATGTTTTTGCAAGTTTAAAACAGCAGTTTTATCGTGATTTCACAAAAATCCACCCTTTCGAACGAAAGAAACCTGAATTTATCAGTTTGAATAGTTAAAAACAGCGTTTTTCTATGTTTTTGCAAGTTTAAAACAGCAATTTTATCGTCATTTCTCATAAATCGCCGTTTCACACGAAAGAAACATGAATTTATCAGTTTGAATAGTTGAAAACAGCGTTTTTCTATGTTTTTTCAAGTTTAAAACAGCAATTTTATCGTCATTTCTCATAAATCGCCGTTTCACACGAAAGAAACATGAATTTGTCAGTTTGAATAGTTCAAAACAGCGTTTTTCTATGTTTTTGCAAGTTTAAAACAGCAATTTTATCGGCATTTCTCATAAATCGCCGTTTCACACGAAAGAAACATGAATTTGTCAGTTTGAATAGTTCAAAACAGAGTTTTTCTATGTTTTTGCAAGTTCAAAACAGCAATTTTATCGTCATTTCTCATAAATCGCCGTTTCACACGAAAGAAACTTGAATTTGTCAGTTTAAATAGTTCAAAACAGCGTTTTTCTATGTTTTTGCAAGTTTAAAACAGCAATTTCATCGTCATTTCTCATAAATCGCCGTTTCACACGAAAGAAACATGAATTTATCAGTTTGAATAGTTGAAAACTGCGTTTTTCTATGTTTTTGCAAGTTTAAAACAGCAATTTTATCGTCATTTCTCATAAATCGCCGTTTCACACGAAAGAAACATGAATTTGTCAGTTTGAATAGTTCAAAACTGCGTTTTTCTATGTTTTTGCAAGTTTAAAACATCAATTTTATCGTCATTTCTAATAAATCGCCGTTTCACACGAAAGAAACATGAATTTGTCAGTTTGAATAGTTGAAAACAACGTTTTTCTATGTTTTTGCAAGTTTAAAACAGCAATTTTATCGTCATTTCACAAAACTCGCCGTTTCACACGAAAGAATAATGAATTTGTCAGTTTGAATAGTTGAATACAGCGT
Organism: Poecilus cupreus; assembly: GCA_963942605.1. Taxonomy (NCBI): domain Eukaryota; kingdom Metazoa; phylum Arthropoda; class Insecta; order Coleoptera; family Carabidae; genus Poecilus; species Poecilus cupreus. The sequence continues at coordinate 16,587 of CAWWDY010000330.1, forward strand.
TTTTCTATGTTTTTGCAAGTTTAAAACAGCAATTTTATCGTCATTTCTCATAAATCGCCGTTTCACACGAAAGAAACATGTATTTGTCAGTTTGAATAGTTCAAAACAGTGTTTTTCTATGTTTTTGCAAGTTTAATACAGCAATTTTATCGTCATTTCTCATAAATCGCCGTTTCGCACGAAAGAAACATGAATTTGTCAGTTTGAATAGTTCAAAACAGCGTTTTTCTAAGTTTTTGCAAGTTTAAAACAGCAGTTTTATCGTGATTTCACAAAAATCCACCGTTTCGAACTAAAGAAACCTGAATTTATCAGTTTGAATAGTTAAAAACAGCGTTTTTCTATGTTTTTGCAAGTTTAAAACAGCAATTTTATCGTCATTTCTCATAAATCGCCGTTTCACACGAAAGAAACATGAATTTATCAGTTTGAATAGTTGAAAACTGCGTTTTTCTATGTTTTTGCAAGTTTAAAACAGCAATTTTATCGTCATTTCTCATAAATCGCCGTTTCACACGAAAGAAACATGAATTTGTCAGTTTGAATAGTTCAAAACAGCGTTTTTCTATGTTTTTGCAAGTTTAAAACAGCAATTTTATCGTCATTTCTCTTAAATCGCCGTTTCACACGAAAGAAACATGAATTTATCAGTTTGAATAGTTGAAAACAGCGTTTTTCTATGTTTTTGCAAGTTTAAAACAGCAATTTTATCGTCATTTCTCATAAATCGCCGTTTCGCACTAAAGAAACATGAATTTGTCAGTTTGAATAGTTGAAAACAGCGTTTTTCTATGTTTTTGCAAGTTTAAAACAGCAATTTTATCGTCATTTCTCATAAATCGCCGTTTCACACGAAAGAAAAATGAATTTGTCAGTTTGAATAGTTCAAAACAGCGTTTTTCTATGTTTTTGCAAGTTTAAAACAGCAATTTTATCGTCATTTCTCATAAATCGCCGTTTCGCAGGAAAGAAACATGAATTTGTCAGTTTGAATAGTTCAAAACAGCGTTTCTCTATGTTTTTGCAAGTTTAAAACAGCAGTTTTATCGTGATTTCACAAAAATCCACCGTTTCGAACGAAAGAAACCTGAATTTATCAGTTTGAATAGTTAAAAACAGCGTTTTTCTATGTTTTTGCAAGTTTAAAACAGCAATTTTATCGCCATTTCTCATAAATCGCCGTTTCACACGAAAGAAACATGAATTTGTCAGTTTGAATAGTTCAAAACAGCGTTTTTCTATGTTTTTGCAAGTTTAAAACAGCTATTTTATCGTCATTTCTCATAAATCGCCGTTTCACACGAAAAAAACATGAATTTATCAGTTTGAATAGTTGAAAACTGCGTTTTCTATGTTTTTGCAAGTTTAAAACAGCAATTTTATCGTCATTTCTTATAAATCGCCGTTTCACACAAAAGAAACATGAATTTGTCAGTTTGAATAGTTCAAAACAGCGTTTTTCTATGTTTTTGCAAGTTTAAAACAGCAATTTTATCGTCATTTCTCATAAATCGCCGGGTCACACGAAAGAAACATGAATTTGTCAGTTTGAATAGTTCAAAACAGCGTTTTTCTATGTTTTTGCAAGTTTAAAACAGCAATTTTATCGTCATTTCTCATAAATCGCCGTTTCACACGAAAGAAACATGAATTTATCAGTTTGAATAGTTCAAAACAGCGTTTTTCAATGTTTTTGCAAGTTTAAAACAGCAATTTTATCGTCATTTCTCATAAATCGCCGTTTCACACGAAAGAAACATGAATTTGTCAGTTTTAATAGTTCAATACAGCGTTTTTCTATGTTTTTGCAAGTTTAAAACAGCAATTTTATCGTCATTTCTCATAAATCGCCGTTGCACACGAAAGAAACATGAATTTGTCAGTTTGAATAGTTCAAAACAGCGTTTTTCTATGTTTTTGCAAGTTTAAAACAGCAGTTTTATCGTGATTTCACAAAAATCCACCGTTTCGAACGAAAGAAACCTGAATTTATCAGTTTGAATAGTTAAAAACAGCGTTTTTCTATGTTTTTGCAAGTTTAAAACAGCAATTTTATCGTCATTTCTCATAAATCGCTGTTTCACACGAAAGAAACATGAATTTGTCAGTTTGAATAGTTCAAAACAGCGTTTTTCTATGTTTTTGCAAGTTTAAAACAGCAGTTTTATCGTGATTTCACAAAAATCCACCCTTTCGAACGAAAGAAACCTGAATTTATCAGTTTGAATAGTTAAAAACAGCGTTTTTCTATGTTTTTACAAGTTTAAAACAGCAATTTTATCGTCATTTCTCATAAATCGCCGTTTCACACGAAAGAAACATGAATTTGTCAGTTTTAATAGTTCAATACAGCGTTTTTCTATGTTTTTGCAAGTTTAAAACAGCAATTTTATCGCCATTTCTCATAAATCGCCGTTTCACACGAAAGAAACATGAATTTGTCAGTTTGAATAGTTCAAAACAGCGTTTTTCTATGTTTTTGCAAGTTTAAAACAGCAATTTTATCGTCATTTCTCATAAATCGCCGGGTCACACGAAAGAAACATGAATTTGTCAGTTTGAATAGTTCAAAACAGCGTTTTTCTATGTTTTTGCAAGTTTAAAACAGCAATTTTATCGTCATTTCTCATAAATCGCCGTTTCACACGAAAGAAACATGAATTTATCAGTTTGAATAGTTCAAAACAGCGTTTTTCAATGTTTTTGCAAGTTTAAAACAGCAATTTTATCGTCATTTCTCATAAATCGCCGTTTCACACGAAAGAAATATGAATTTGTCAGTTTTAATAGTTCAATACAGCGTTTTTCTATGTTTTTGCAAGTTTAAAACAGCAATTTTATCGTCATTTCTCATAAATCGCTGTTTCACACGAAAGAAACATGAATTTGTCAGTTTGAATAGTTCAAAACAGCGTTTTTCTATGTTTTTGCAAGTTTAAAACAGCAGTTTTATCGTGATTTCACAAAAATCCACCGTTTCGAACGAAAGAAACCTGAATTTATCAGTTTGAATAGTTAAAAACAGCGTTTTTCTATGTTTTTGCAAGTTTAAAACAGCAATTTTATCGTCGTTTCTCATAAATCGCTGTTTCACACGAAAGAAACATGAATTTGTCAGTTTGAATAGTTCAAAACAGCGTTTTTCTATGTTTTTGCAAGTTTAAAACAGCAATTTTATCGTCTTTTCTAATAAATCGCCGTTTCACACGAAAGAAACATGAATTTGTCAGTTTGAATAGTTCAAAACAGGGTTTTTCTATGTTTTTGCAAGTTTAAAACAGCAGTTTTATCGTGATTTCACAAAAATCCACCCTTTCGAACGAAAGAAACCTGAATTTATCAGTTTGAATAGTTAAAAACAGCGTTTTTCTATGTTTTTGCAAGTTTAAAACAGCAATTTTATCGTCATTTCTCATAAATCGCCGTTTCACACGAAAGAAACATGAATTTATCAGTTTGAATAGTTGAAAACAGCGTTTTTCTATGTTTTTGCAAGTTTAAAACAGCAATTTTATCGTCATTTCCCATAAATCGCCGTTTCACATGAAAGAAACATGAATTTGTCAGTTTGAATAGTTCAAAACAGCGTTTTTCTATGTTTTTGCAAGTTTAAAACAGCAATTTTATAGTCATTTCTCATAAATCGCCGTTTCACACGAAAGAAACATGAATTTGTCAGTTTGAATAGTTCAAAACAGCGTTTTTCTATGTTTTTGCAAGTTTAAAACAGCAATTTTATCGTCATTTCTCATAAATCGCCGTTTCACACGAAAGAAACATGAATTTATCAGTTTGAATAGTTGAAAACTGCGTTTTTCTATGTTTTTGCAAGTTTAAAACAGCAATTTTATCGTCATTTCTTATAAATCGCCGTTTCACACGAAAGAAACATGAATTTGTCAGTTTGAATAGTTCAAAACAGCGTTTTTCTATGTTTTTGCAAGTTTAAAACAGAAATTTTATCGTCATTTCTCATAAATCGCCGGGTCACACGAAAGAAACATGAATTTGTCAGTTTGAATAGTTCAAAACAGCGTTTTTCTATGTTTTTGCAAGTTTAAAACAGCAATTTTATCGTCATTTCTCATAAATCGCCGTTTCACACGAAAGAAACATGAATTTATCAGTTTGAATAGTTCAAAACAGGGTTTTTCTATGTTTTTGCAAGTTTAAAACAGCAGTTTTATCGTGATTACACAAAAATTAACCCTTTCGAACGAAAGAAACCTGAATTTATCAGTTTGAATGGTTAAAAACAGCGTTTTTCTATGTTTTTGCAAGTTTAAAACAGCAATTTTATCGTCATTTCTCATAAATCGCCGTTTCACACGAAAGAAACATGAATTTATCAGTTTGAATAGTTGAAAACAGCGTTTTTCTATGTTTTTGCAAGTTTAAAACAGCAATTTTATCGTCATTTCCCATAAATCGCCGTTTCACATGAAAGAAACATGAATTTGTCAGTTTGAATAGTGTAAAACAGCGTTTTTCTATGTTTTTGCAAGTTTAAAACAGCAATTTTATCGTCATTTCTCATAAATCGCCGTTTCGCACGAAAGAAACATGAATTTGTCAGTTTGAATAGTTGAAAACAGTGTTTTTCTATGTTTTTGCAAGTTTAAAACAGCAATTTTATCGTCATTTCTCATAAATCGCCGTTTCACACAAAAGAAACATGAATTTGTCAGTTTGAATAGTTCAAAACAGCGTTTTTCTATGTTTTTGCAAGTTTAAAACAGCAATTTTATCGTCATTTCTCATAAACCGCCGTTTCACACGAAATAAACATGAATTTATCAGTTTGAATAGTTGAAAACAGCGTTTTTCTATGTTTTTGCAAGTTTAAAACAGCAATTTTATCGTCATTTCTCATAAATCGCCGTTTCACACGAAAGAAACATGAATTTGTCAGTTTGAATAGTTCAAAACAGCGTTTTTCTATGTTTTTGCAAGTTCAAAACAGCAATTTTATCGTCATTTCTCATAAATCGCCGTTTCACACGAAAGAAACATGAATTTGTCAGTTTGAATAGTTCAAAACAGGGTTTTTCTATGTTTTTGCAAGTTTAAAACAGCAGTTTTATCGTGATTTCAAAAAAATCCACCCTTTCGAACGAAAGAAACCTGAATTTATCAGTTTGAATAGTTAAAAACAGCGTTTTTCTATGTTTTTGCAAGTTTAAAACAGCAATTTTATCGTCATTTCTCATAAATCGCCGTCTCACACGAAAGAAACATGAATTTATCAGTTTGAATAGTTGAAAACAGCGTTTTTCTATGTTTTTGCAAGTTTAAAACAGCAATTTTATCGTCATTTCTCATAAATCGCCGTTTCACATGAAAGAAACATGAATTTGTCAATTTGAATAGTTCAAAACAGCGTTTTTCTATGTTTTTGCAAGTTTAAAACAGCAATTTTATCGTCATTTCTCATAAATCGCCGTTTCACACAAAAGAAACATGAATTTGTCAGTTTGAATAGTTCAAAACAGGGTTTTTCTATGTTTTTGCAAGTTTAAAACAGCAATTTTATCGTCATTTCTCATAAATCGCCGTCTCACACGAAAGAAACATGAATTTATCAGTTTGAATAGTTGAAAACAGCGTTTTTCTATGTTTTTGCAAGTTTAAAACAGCAATTTTATCGTCATTTCTCATAAATCGCCGTTTCACACGAAAGAAACATGAATTTATCAGTTTGAATAGTTGAAAACAGCGTTTTTCTATGTTTTTGCAAGTTTAAAACAGCAATTTTATCGTCATTTCTCATAAATCGCCGTTTCACACAAAAGAAACATGAATTTGTCAGTTTGAATTGTTCAAAACAGCGTTTTTCTATGTTTTTGCAAGTTTAAAACAGCAATTTTATCGTCATTTCTCATAAATCGCTGTTTCACACGAAAGAAACATGAATTTATCAGTTTGAATAGTTGAAAACAGCGTTTTTGCAAGTTTAAAACAGCAATTTTATCGTCATTTCTCATAAATCGCCGTTTCGCACGAAAGAAACATGAATTTGTCAGTTTGAATAGTTGAAAACAGCGTTTTTCTATGGTTTTGCAAGTTTAAAACAGCAATTTTATCGTCATTTTTCATAAATCGCCGTTTCACACGAAAGAAACATGAATTTGTCAGTTTGAATAGTTCAAAACAGCGTTTTTCTATGTTTTTGCAAGTTTAAAACAGCAATTTTATCGTCATTTCTCATAAATCGCCGTTTCTCAGGAAAGAAACATGAATTTGTCAGTTTGAATAGTTCAAAACAGCGTTTCTCTATGTTTTTGCAAGTTTAAAACAGCAGTTTTATCGTGATTTCACAAAAATCCACCGTTTCGAACGAAAGAAACCTGAATTTATCAGTTTGAATAGTTAAAAACAGCGTTTTTCTATGTTTTTGCAAGTTTAAAACAGCCATTTTATCGCCATTTCTCATAAATCGCCGTTTCACACGAAAGAAACATGAATTTATCAGTTTGAATAGTTGAAAACAGCGTTTTTCTATGTTTTTGCAAGTTTAAAACAGCAATTTTATCGTCATTTCTCATAAATCGCCGTTTCACACAAAAGAAACATGAATTTGTCAGTTTGAATAGTTCAAAACAGCGTTTTTCTATGTTTTTGCAAGTTTAAAACAGCAATTTTATCGTCATTTCTCATAAATCGCCGTTTCACACGAAAGAAACATGAATTTTTTTTCAGTTTGAATAGTTGAAAACTGCGTTTTTCTATGTTTTTGCAAGTTTAAAACAGCAATTTTATCGTCATTTCTTATAAATCGCCATTTCACACGAAAGAAACATGAATTTGTCAGTTTGAATAGTTCAAAACAGCGTTTTTCTATGTTTTTGCAAGTTTAAAACAGCAATTTTATCGTCATTTCTCATAAATCGCCGTTTAACACGAAAGAAACATGAATTTATCAGTTTGAATAGTTGAAAACAGCGTTTTTCTATGTTTTTGCAAGTTTAATACAGCAATTTTATCGCCATTTCTCATAAATCGCCGTTTCGCACGAAAGAAACATGAATTTGTCAGATTGAATAGTTGAAAACAGCGTTTTTCTATGTTTTTGCAAGTTTAAAACAGCAATTTTATCGTCATTTCTCATAAATCGCCGTATCACACGAAAGAAACATGAATTTGTCAGTTTGAATTGTTCAAAACAGCGTTTTTCTATGTTTTTGCAAGTTTAAAACAGCAATTTTATCGTCATTTCTCATAAATCGCCGTTTCACACGAAAGAAATATGAATTTGTCAGTTTGAATAGTTCAAAACAGCGTTTTTCTATGTTTTTGCAAGTTTAAAACAGCAATTTTATCGTCATTTCTCATAAATCGCCGTTTCACACGAAAGAAACATGAATTTGTCAGTTTGAATAGTTCAAAACAGCGTTTTTCTATGTTTTTGCAAGTTTAAAACAGAAATTTTATCGTCATTTCTCATAAATCGCCGGGTCACACGAAAGAAGCATGAATTTGTCAGTTTGAATAGTTCAAAACAGCGTTTTTCTATGTTTTTGCAAGTTTAAAACAGCAATTTTATCGTCATTTCTCATAAATCGCCGTTTCACACGAAAGAAACATGAATTTATTAGTTTGAATAGTTGAAAACAGCGTTTTTCTATGTTTTTGCAAGTTTAAAACAGCAATTTTATCGTCATTTCTCATAAATCACCGTTTCGCACGAAAGAATAATGAATTTGTCAGTTTGAATAGATGAAAACAGCGTTTTTCTATGTTTTTGCAAGTTTAAAACAGCAATTTTATCGTCATTTCTCATAAATCGCCGTTTCACACGAAAGAAACATGAATTTGTCAGTTTGAATAGTTCAAAACAGCGTTTTTCTATGTTTTTGCAAGTTTAAAACAGCAATTTTATCGTCATTTCTCATTAATCGCCGTTTCGCACGAAAGAAACATGAATTTGTCAGTTTGAATAGTTCAAAACAGCGTTTTTCTAAGTTTTTGCAAGTTTAAAAGAGCAGTTTTATCGTGATTTCACAAAAATCCACCGTTTCGAACGAAAGAAACCTGAATTTATCAGTTTGAATAGTTAAAAACAGCGTTTTTCTATGTTTTTGCAAGTTTAAAACAGCACTTTTATATTCATTACTCATAAATCGCCGTTTCACACGAAAGAAACATGAATTTATCAGTTTGAATAGTTGAAAACTGCGTTTTTCTATGTTTTTGCAAGTTTAAAACAGCAATTTTATCGTCATTTCTCATAAATCGCCGTATCACACGGAAGAAACATGAATTTGTCAGTTTGAATAGTTCAAAACAGCGTTTTTCTAGGTTTTTGCAAGTTTAAAACAGCAATTTTATCGTCATTTCTCATAAATCGCCGTTTCACACGAAAGAAACATGAATTTGTCAGTTTGAATAGTTGAAAACTGCGTTTTTCTATGTTTTTGCAAGTTTAAAACAGCAATTTTATCGTCATTTCTCATAAATCGCCGTTTCACACGAAAGAAACATGAATTTGTCAGTTTGAATAGTTCAAAACAGCGTTTTTCTATGTTTTTGCAAGTTTAAAACAGCAATTTTATCGTCATTTCTCATAAATCGCCGTTTCACACGAAAGAAACATGAATTTATCAGTTTGAATAGTTGAAAACAGCGTTTTTCTATGTTTTTGCAAGTTTAAAACAGCAATTTTATCGTAATTTCTCATAAATCGCCGTTTCCCACGAAAGAAACATGAATTTGTCAGTTTGAATAGTTGAAAACAGCGTTTTTCTATGTTTTTGCAAGTTTAAAACAGCAATTTTATCGTCATTTCTCATAAATCGCCGTTTCACACGAAAGAAACATGAATTTGTCAGTTTGAATAGTTCAAAACAGCGTTTTTCTATGTTTTTGCAAGTTTAAAAAAAGCAATTTTATCGTCATTTCTCATAAATCGCCGTTTCGCAGGAAAGAAACATGAATTTGTCAGTTTGAATAGTTCAAAACAGCGTTTCTCTATGTTTTTGCAAGTTTAAAAGAGCAGTTTTATCGTGATTTCACAAAAATCCACCGTTTCGAACGAAAGAAACCTGAATTTATCAGTTTGAATAATTAAAAACAGCGTTTTTCTATGTTTTTGCAAGTTTAAAACATCAATTTTATCGTCATTTCTCATAAATCGCCGTTTCACACGAAAGAAACATGAATTTGTCAGTTTGAATAGTTCAAAACAGCGTTTTTCTATGTTTTTGCAAGTTTAAAACAGCAATTTTATCGTCATTTCTCATAAATCGCCGTTTCACACGAAAGAAACATGAATTTATTAGTTTGAATAGTTGAAAACAGCGTTTTTCTATGTTTTTGCAAGTTTAAAACAGCAATTTTATCGTCATTTCTCATAAATCACCGTTTCGCACGAAAGAATAATGAATTTGTCAGTTTGAATAGATGAAAACAGCGTTTTTCTATGTTTTTGCAAGTTTAAAACAGCAATTTTATCGTCATTTCTCATAAATCGCCGTTTCGCACGAAAGAAACATGAATTTGTCAGTTTGAATAGTTCAAAACAGCGTTTTTCTAAGTTTTTGCAAGTTTAAAAGAGCAGTTTTATCGTGATTTCACAAAAATCCACCGTTTCGAACGAAAGAAACCTGAATTTATCAGTTTGAATAGTTAAAAACAGCGTTTTTCTATGTTTTTGCAAGTTTAAAACAGCACTTTTATATTCATTACTCATAAATCGCCGTTTCACACGAAAGAAACATGAATTTATCAGTTTGAATAGTTGAAAACTGCGTTTTTCTATGTTTTTGCAAGTTTAAAACAGCAATTTTATCGTCATTTCTCATAAATCGCCGTTTCACACGAAAGAAACATGAATTTGTCAGTTTGAATAGTTCAAAACAGCGTTTTTCTATGTTTTTGCAAGTTTAAAAAAAGCAATTTTATCGTCATTTCTCATAAATCGCCGTTTCGCAGGAAAGAAACATGAATTTGTCAGTTTGAATATTTCAAAACAGCGTTTCTCTATGTTTTGCAAGTTTAAAAGAGCAGTTTTATCGTGATTTCACAAAAATCCACCGTTTCGAACGAAAGAAACCTGAATTTATCAGTTTGAATAATTAAAAACAGCGTTTTTCTATGTTTTTGCAAGTTTAAAACAGCAATTTTATCGTCATTTCTCATAAATCGCCGTTTCACACGAAAGAAACATGAATTTGTCAGTTTGAATAGTTCTAAACAGCGTTTTTCTATGTTTTTGCAAGTTTAAAACAGCAATTTTATCTTCATTACTCATAAATCGCCGTTTCACACGAAATAAACATGAATTTATCAGTTTGAATAGTTGAAAACTGCGTTTTTCTATGTTTTTGCAAGTTTAAAACAGCAATTTTATCGTCATTTCTCATAAATCGCCGTTTCGCACGAAAGAAACATGAATTTGTCAGTTTGAATAGTTCAAAACAGCGTTTTTCTTTGTTTTTGCAAGTTTAAAACAGCAGTTTTATCGTGATTTCACAAAAATCCACTCTTTCGAACGAAAGAAACCTGAATTTATCAGTTTGAATAGTTAAAAACAGCGTTTTTCTATGTTTTTGCAAGTTTAAAACAGCAATTTTATCGTCATTTCTCATAAATCGCCGTTTCACACGAAGGAAACATGAATTTGTCAGTTTGAATAGTTCAAAACAGCGTTTTTCTATGTTTTTGCAAGTTTAAAACAGCAATTTTATCGTCATTTCTCATAAATCGCCGTTTCGCACGAAAGAAACATGAATTTGTCAGTTTGAATAGTTCAAAACAGCGTTTTTCTTTGTTTTTGCAAGTTTAAAACAGCAGTTTTATCGTGATTTCACAAAAATCCACTCTTTCGAACGAAAGAAACCTGAATTTATCAGTTTGAATAGTTAAAAACAGCGTTTTTCTATGTTTTTGCAAGTTTAAAACAGCAATTTTATCGTCATTTCTCATAAATCGCCGTTTCACACGAAAGAAACATGAATTTATCAGTTTGAATAGTTGAAAACAGCGTTTTTCTATGTTTTTGCAAGTTTAAAACAGCAATTTTATCGTCATTTCTCATAAATCGCCGTTTCACACGAAAGAAACATGAATTTATCAGTTTGAATAATTGAAAACAGCGTTTTTCTATGTTTTTGCAAGTTTAAAACAGCAATTTTATCGTCATTTCTCATAAATCGCCGTTTCGCACGAAAGAAACATGAATTTGTCAGTTTGAATAGTTGAAAACAGCGTTTTTCTATGTTTTTGCAAGTTTAAAACAGCAATTTTATCGTCATTTCTCATAAATCGCCGTTTCACACGAAAGAAACATAAATTTTTCAGTTTGAATAGTTCAAAACAGCGTTTTTCTATGTTTTTGCAAGTTTAAAACAGCAATTTTATCGTCATTTCTCATAAATCGCCGTTTCACACGAAAGAAACATGAATTTGTCAGTTTGAATAGTTCAAAACAGCGTTTTTCTATGTTTTTGCAAGTTTAAAACAGCAATTTTATCGTCATTTCTCATAAATCGCCGTTACACACGAAAGAAACATGAATTTGTCAGTTTGAATAGTTCAAAACAGCGTTTTTCTATGTTTTTGCAAGTTTAAAACAGCAATTTTATCGTCATTTCTCATAAATCGCCGTTTCACACGAAAGAAACATGAATTTGTCAGTTTGAATAGTTCAAAACAGCGTTTTTCTATGTTTTTGCAAGCTTAAAACAGCAATTTTATCGTCATTTCACATAAATCGCCGTTTCACACGAAAGAAACATGAATTTATCAGTTTGAATAGTTGAAAACAGCGTTTTTCTATGTTTTTGCAAGTTTAAAACAGCAATTTTATCGTCATTTCTAATAAATCGCCGTTTCACACGACAGAAACATGAAATTGTCAGTTTGAATAGTTCAAAACAGGGTTTTTCTAAGTTTTTGCAAGTTTAAAACAGCAGTTTTATCGTGATTTCACAAAAATCCACCCTTTCGAACGAAAGAAACTTGAATTTATCAGTTTGAATAGTTAAAAACAGCGTTTTTCTATGTTTTTGCAAGTTTAAAACAGCAATTTTATCGTCATTTCTCATAAATCGCCGTTTCACACGAAAGAAACATGAATTTATCAGTTTGAATAGTTGAAAACAGCGTTTTTCTATGTTTTTGCAAGTTTAAAACAGCAATTTTATCGTCATTTCTCATAAATCGCCGTTTCACACGAAAGAAACATGAATTTATCAGTTTGAATAGTTGAAAACAGCGTTTTTCTATGTTTTTGCAAGTTTAAAACAGCAATTTTATCGTCATTTCTCATAAATCGCCGTTTCACACGAAAAAACATGAATTTGTCAGTTTGAATAGTTCAAAACAGCGTTTTTCTATGTTTTTGCAAGTTTAAAACAGCAATTTTATCGTCATTTCTCATAAATCGCCGTTTCACACGAAAGAAACATGAATTTGTCAGTTTGAATAGTTCAAGCCAGCGTTTTTCTATGTTTTTTGCAAGTTTAAAACAGCAATTTTATCGTCATTTCTCATAAATCGCCGTTACACACGAAAGAAACATGAATTTGTCAGTTTGAATAGTTCAAAACAGCGTTTTTCTATGTTTTTGCAAGTTTAAAACAGCAATTTTATCGTCATTTCTCATAAATCGCCGTTTCACACGAAAGAAACATGAATTTGTCAGTTTGAATAGTTCAAAACAGCGTTTTTCTATGTTTTTGCAAGTTTAAAACAGCAATTTTATCGTCATTTCTCATAAATCGCCGTTTCACACGAAAAAAACATGAATTTGTCAGTTTGAATAGTTCAAAACAGCGTTTTTCTATGTTTTTGCAAGTTTAAAACAGCAATTTTATCGTCATTTCTCATAAATCGCCGTTTCACACGAAAGAAACATGAATTTGTCAGTTTGAATAGTTCAAAACAGCGTTTTTCTATGTTTATGCAAGTTTAAAACAGCAATTTTATCGTCGTCATTTCTCATAAATCGCCGTTACACACGAAAGAAACATGAATTTGTCAGTTTAAATAGTTCAAAACAGCGTTTTTCTATGTTTTTGCAAGTTTAAAACAGCAATTTTATCGTCATTTCTCATAAATCGCCGTTTCACACGAAAGAAACATGAATTTGTCAGTTTGAATAGTTCAAAACAGCGTTTTTCTATGTTTTTGCAAGTTTAAAACAGCAATTTTTATCGTCATTTCTCATAAATCGCCGTTTCACACGAAAGAAACATGAATTTGTCAGTTTGAATAGTTCAAAACAGGGTTTTTCTAAGTTTTTGCAAGTTTAAAACAGCAGTTTTATCGTGATTTCACAAAAATCCACCCTTTCGAACGAAAGAAACTTGAATTTATCAGTTTGAATAGTTAAAAACAGCGTTTTTCTATGTTTTTGCAAGTTTTAAAACAGCAATTTTATCGTCATTTCTCATAAATCGCCGTTTCACACGAAAGAAACATGAATTTATCAGTTTGAATAGTTGAAAACAGCGTTTTTCTATGTTTTTGCAAGTTTAAAACAGCAATTTTATCGTCATTTCTCATAAATCGCCGTTTCACACGAAAGAAACATGAATTTATCAGTTTGAATAGTTGAAAACAGCGTTTTCTCTATGTTTTTGCAAGTTTAAAACAGCAATTTTATCGTCATTTCTCATAAATCGCCGTTTCACACGAAAAAAACATGAATTTGTCAGTTTGAATAGTTCAAAACAGCGTTTTTCTATGTTTTTTGCAAGTTTAAAACAGCAATTTTATCGTCATTTCTCATAAATCGCCGTTTCACACGAAAGAAACATAAATTTGTCAGTTTGAATAGTTCAAAACAGCGTTTTTCTATGTTTTTGCAAGTTTAAAACAGCAATTTTATCGTCATTTCTCATAAATCGCCGTTTCACACGAAAGAAACATGAATTTGTCAGTTTGAATAGTTCAAGCCAGCGTTTTTCTATGTTTTTGCAAGTTTAAAACAGCAATTTTATCGTCATTTCTCATAAATCGCCGTTACACACGAAAGAAACATGAATTTGTCAGTTTGAATAGTTCAAAACAGCGTTTTTCTATGTTTTTGCAAGTTTAAAACAGCAATTTTATCGTCATTTCTCATAAATCGCCGTTTCACACGAAAGAACATGAAATTGTCAGTTTGAATAGTTCAAAACAGCGTTTTTCTATGTTTTTGCAAGTTTAAAACAGCAATTTTATCGTCATTTCTCATAAATCGCCGTTTCACACGAAAGAAACATAAATTTGTCAGTTTGAATAGTTCAAAACAGCGTTTTTCTATGTTTATGCAAGTTTAAAACAGCAATTTTATCGTCATTTCTCATAAATCGCCGTTACACACGAAAGAAACATGAATTTGTCAGTTTGAATAGTTCAAAACAGCGTTTTTTCTATGTTTTTGCAAGTTTAAAACAGCAATTTTATCGTCATTTCTCATAAATCGCCGTTTCACACGAAAGAAACATGAATTTGTCAGTTTGAATAGTTCAAAACAGCGTTTTTCTATGTTTTTGCAAGTTTAAAACAGCAATTTTATCGTCATTTCACATAAATCGCCGTTTCACACGAAAGAAACATGAATTTATCAGTTTGAATAGTTGAAAACAGCGTTTTTCTATGTTTTTGCAAGTTTAAAACAGCAATTTTATCGTCATTTCTCATAAATCGCCGTTTCACACGAAAGAAACATGAATTTGTCAGTTTGAATAGTTCAAAACAGGGTTTTTCTAAGTTTTTGCAAGTTTAAAACAGCAGTTTTATCGTGATTTCACAAAAAATCCACCCTTTCGAACGAAAGAAACTTGAATTTATCAGTTTGAATAGTTAAAAACAGTTTTTTCTATGTTTTTGCAAGTTTAAAACAGCAATTTTATCGTCATTTCTCATAAATCGCCGTTTCACACGAAAGAAACATTAATTTGTCAGTTTGAATAGTTCAAAACAGCGTTTTTCTTTGTTTTTTGCAAGTTTAAAACAGCAGTTTTATCGTGATTTCACAAAAATCCACTCTTTCGAACGAAAGAAACCTGAATTTATCAGTTTGAATAGTTAAAAACAGCGTTTTTTTCTATGTTTTTGCAAGTTTAAAACAGCAATTTTATCGTCATTTCTCATAATTCGCCGTTTCACACGAAAGAAACAATGAATTTATCAGTTTGAATAGTTGAAAACAGCGTTTTTCTATGTTTTTGCAAGTTTAAAACAGCAATTTTATCGTCATTTCTCATAAAATCGCCGTTTCACACGAAAGAAACATGAATTTATCAGTTTGAATAATTGAAAACAGCGTTTTTCTATGTTTTTGCAAGTTTAAAACAGCAATTTTATCGTCATTTCTCATAATCGCCGTTTCGCACGAAAAGAAACATGAATTTGTCAGTTTGAATAGTTGAAAACAGCGTTTTTCTATGTTTTTTGCAAGTTTAAAACAGCAATTTTATCGTCATTTCTATAAATCGCCGTTTCACACGAAAGAAACATAAATTTGTCAGTTTGAAATAGTTCAAAACAGCGTTTTTCTATGTTTTTGCAAGTTTAAAACAGCAATTTTATCGTCATTTCTCATAAATCGCCGTTTCACACGAAAGAAACATGAATTTGTCAGTTTGAATAGTTCAAAACAGCGTTTTTCTATGTTTTTGCAAGTTAAAACAGCAATTTTATCGTCATTTCTCATAAATCGCCGTTACACACGAAAGAAACATAAATTTGTCAGTTTGAATAGTTCAAAACAGCGTTTTTCTATGTTTTTGCAAGTTTAAAACAGCAATTTATCGTCATTTCTCATAAATCGCCGTTTCACACGAAAGAAACATGAATTTGTCCAGTTTGAATAGTTCAAAACAGCGTTTTTCTATGTTTTTGCAAGTTTAAAACAGCAATTTTATCGTCATTTCACATAAATCGCCGTTTCACACGAAAGAAACATGAATTTATCAGTTTGAATAGTTGAAAACAGCGTTTTCTATGTTTTGCAAGTTTAAAACAGCAAATTTTATCGTCATTTCTCATAAATCGCCGTTTCACACGACAGAAACATGAATTTGTCTGTTTGAATAGTTCAAAACAGGGTTTTTCTAAGTTTTTTCAAGTTTAAAACAGCAGTTTTATCGTGATTTCACAAAAATCCACCCTTTCGAACGAAAGAAACTTGAATTTATCAGTTTGAATAGTTAAAACAGCGTTTTTCTATGTTTTTGCAAGTTTAAAACAGCAATTTTATCGTCATTTCTCATAAATCGCCGTTTCACACGAAAGAAACATGAATTTATCAGTTTAATAGTTGAAAACAGCGTTTTTCTATGTTTTTGCAAGTTTTAAACA
Source organism: Poecilus cupreus (assembly GCA_963942605.1). Lineage (NCBI taxonomy): Eukaryota > Metazoa > Arthropoda > Insecta > Coleoptera > Carabidae > Poecilus > Poecilus cupreus. Next base: position 32,877 of record CAWWDY010000330.1, read on the forward strand.
GCAATTTTATCGTCATTTCTCTTAAATCGCCGTTTCACACGAAAGAAACATGGAATTTATCAGTTTGAATAGTTGAAAACAGCGTTTTTCTATGTTTTTGCAAGTTTAAAACAGCAATTTTTATCGTCATTTCTCATAAATCGCCGTTTCACACGAAAAAAACATGAATTTGTCAGTTTGAATAGTTCAAAACAGCGTTTTTCTATGTTTTTGCAAGTTTTAAAACAGCAATTTTATCGTCATTTCTCATAAATCGCCGTTTCACACGAAGGAACATGGAATTTGTCAGTTTGAATAGTTCAAAACAGCGTTTTTCTATGTTTTTGCAAGTTTAAAACAGCAATTTTATCGTCATTTCTCATAAATCGCCGTTTCGCACGAAAGAAACATGAATTTGTCAGTTTGAATAGTTCAAAACAGCGTTTTTCTTTGTTTTTGCAAGTTTAAAACAGCAGTTTTATCGTGATTTCACAAAAAATCCACTCTTTCGAACGAAAGAAACCTGAATTATCAGTTTGAATAGTTAAAAACAGCGTTTTTCTATGTTTTTGCAAGTTTAAAAACAGCAATTTATCGTCATTTCTCAAAAATCGCCGTTTCACACGAAAGAAACATGAATTTATCAGTTTGAATAGTTGAAAACAGCGTTTTTCTATGTTTTTGCAAGTTTAAAACAGCAATTTTATCGTCATTTCTCATAAATCGCCGTTTCACACGAAAGAAACTGAATTTATCAGTTGAATAGTTGAAAACAGCGTTTTTCTATGTTTTTGCAAGTTTAAAAACAGCAATTTTATCGTCATTTCTCATAAATCGCCGTTTTCACACGAAAAAAACATGAATTTGTCAGTTTGAATAGTTCAAAACAGCGTTTTTCTATGTTTTTTGCAAGTTTAAAACAGCAATTTTATCGTCATTTCTCATAAATCGCCGTTTCACACGAAAGAAACATAATTTGGTCAGTTTGAATAGTTCAAAACAGCGTTTTTTCTATGTTTTTGCAAGTTTAAAACAGCAATTTTATCGTCATTTCTCATAAATCGCCGTTTCACACGAAAGAAACATGAATTTCAGTTT
>CAWWDY010000331.1:0-43272 GCA_963942605.1 Poecilus cupreus
GTATGCTATTGAATGCTTAAAACAGCAGTTTTATCTTGATTTCACCAACATTAGCAATTATACACGACAGAAACATGAATATAACAGTTTAACTACTTGAAAACAGCATTTTGTATGTTTTTGCAAGCTGAGAACAGATATTTTATCTTGATTTTGCAAACATAAGCCATTACACACGACATATACATGAATATGACAGTTTAAACACTTGAAAACGGTGTTTTTATGCTTTTAAATGCTTGAAACAGCAGTTTTATCTTGATTTCACCAACATTAGCCATTATACACGACAGAAACATGAATATGACAGGTTAAATACCTGAAATCGGTGTTTTGTATGCTTTTGAATGCTTAAAACAGCAGTTTTATCTTGATTTCACCAACATTAGCCATTATACACGACACAACATGAATATGACAGTTTTTGCAAGCTGAGAACAGCTATTTTATCTTGAATTTGCAAACATAAGCCATTACACACGACATAAACATGAACATGACAGTTTAAATACTTGAAAACGGTGTATTGTATTCTTTTGAATGCTTGAAACAGCAGTTTTATGTTGATTTCACCAACATTAGCCATTATACACGACAGAAACATAAATATGACAGTTTTAATTCTTGAAAACGGTGTTTTGTATACTTTTGAATGCTTGAAACAGCAGTTTTATTTTGATTTCACCAACATTAGCCATTATACACGACAGAAACATGAATATGACAGTTTATATACCTGAAAACGGTGTTTTGTATGATTTTGAATGCTTAAAACAGCAGTTTTATCTTGATTTCACCAACATTAGCCGTTATACACGACAAAAACATGAATATGACAGTTTAAATACTTGAAAACAGCATTTTGTATGTTCGTGCAAGCTGAGAACAGCTATTATATCTTGATTTTGTAAACATAAGCCATTACACACGACATATACATGAATATGACAGTTTAAATACTTGAAAACGGTGTTTTGTATGCTTTTGAATGCTTAAAACAGCAGTTTTATCTTGATTTCACCAACATTAGCCATTATACACGACAGAAACATGAATATAACAATTTATCTACTTGAAAACAGCATTTTGTATGTTTTTTGCAAGCTGAGAACAGCTATTTTATCTTGATTTTGCAAACATAAGCCATTACACACGACATATACATGAAAATGACAGTTTAAATACTTGAAAACGGTGTTTTGTATGCTTTTGAATGCTTAAAACAGCAGTTTTATCTTGATTTCAACAACATTATCCATTATACACGACAGAAACATGAAAATGACAGTTTAAATAGTTGAAAACCGTGTTTTGTATGTTTTTGCAAGCTGACAACAGCTATTTTATCTTGATTTTGCAAACATGAGCCATTACACGCGATATATACATGAATATGACAGTTTAAATACTTGAAAACGGTGTTTTGTATGCTTTTGAATGCTTGAAACAGCAGTTTTATCTTGATTTCACTAACTTTAGCCATTATACACGACCGAAACATGAATATGACAGTTTAAATACCTGAAAACGGTGTTTTGTATGCTTTTGAATGCTTAAAACAGCAGTTTCATCTTGATTTCACCAACATTAGCCATTATACACGACAGAAACATGAATATGACAGTTTAAATACTTGAAAACAGCATTTTGTATGTTTATGCAAGCTGAGAACAGCTAATTTATCTTGATTTTGGAAACATAAGCCATTACACGCGACATATACATGAATATGACAGTTTAAATACTTGAAAACGGTGTTTTGTATGCTTTTAAATGCTTGAAACAGCAGTTTTATCTAGATTTCACCAACATTAGCCATTAAACACGACAGAAACATGAATATAACAGTTTACCTACTTGAAAACAGCATTTTGTATGTTTTTGCAAGCTGAGAACACCTATTTTATCTTGATTTGCAAACATAAGCCATTACACACGACATATGCATGAATATGACAGTTTGAATACTTGAAATCTGTATTTTGTATGCTTTTGAATACTTAAAACAGCAGTTTTATCTTGATTTCAACAACATTAGCCATTATACACGACAGAAACATGAATATGACAGTTTAAATACTTGAAAACAGCATTTTGTATGTTTGTGCAAGCTGAGAACAGCTATTAGATCTTGATTTTGCAAACATAAGCCATTACACACCACATAAATGAATATGACAGTTTAAATACTTGGAAACGGTGTTTTGTATGCTTTTGAATGCTTAAAACAGCAGTTTTATCTTGATTTCACCAACATTAGCCATTATACACGACAGAAACATGAATATAACAGTTTAACTACCTGAAAACAGCTTTTTGTATGTTTTTTCAAACTGAGAACAGCTATTTTATCTTGAATTTGCAAACATAAGCCATTACACACGACATAAACATGAACATGACAGTTTAAATACTTGAAAACGGTGTTTTGTATGCTTTTGAATGCTTGAAACAGCAGTTTTATGTTGATTTCACCAACATTAGCCATTATACACGACAGAAACATGAATATGACAGTTTTAATTCTTGAAAACGGTGTTTTGTATACTTTTGAATGCTTGAAACAGCTGTTTTATCTTGATTTCACCAACATTAGCCATTATACACGACAGAAACATGAATATAACAGTTTATCTACTTGAAAACAGCATTTTGTATGTTTTTGCAAGCTGAGAACAGCTATTTTATCTTGATTTTGCAAACATAAGCCATTACACACGACATATACATGAAAATGACAGTTTAAATACTTGAAAACGGTGTTTTGTATGTTTTTGCAAGCTGACAACAGCTATTTTATCTTGATTTTGCAAACATGAGCCATTACACGCGATATATACATGAATATGACAGTTTAAATACTTGAAAACGGTGTTTTGTATGATTTTGAATGCTTGAAACAGCAGTTTTATCTTGATTACACTAACATTAGCCATTATACCCGACAGAAACATGAATATGACAGTTTATATACCTGAAAACGGTGTTTTGTATGCTTTTGAATGCTTAAAACAGCAGTTTCATCTTGATTTCACCAACATTAGCCATTATACACGACAGAAACATGAATATGACTGTTTAAATACTTGAAAACAGCATTTTGTATGTTTATGCAAGCTGAGAACAGCTATTTTATCTTGATTTTGGAAACATAAGCCATTACACGTGACATATACATGAATATGACAGTTTAAATACTTGAAAACGGTGTTTTGTATGCTTTTAAATGCTTGAAACAGCAGTTTTATCTTGATTTCACCAACATTAGCCATTATACACGACAGAAACATGAATATGACAGTTTAAATACTTGAAAACAGCATTTTGTATGTTTTTGCCAGCTGAGAACAGCTATTTTATCTTGATTTTGCAAACATAAGCCATTACACACGACATAAATCGAATATGACAGTTTATATTTGAAAACGGTGTTTTGTATGCTTTTGAATGCTTAAAACAGCAGTTTTATCTTGATTTCACCAACATTAGCCATTATACACGACAGAAACATGAATATAACAGTTTAACTACTTGAAAACAGCATTTTGTATGTTTTTGCAAGCTGAGAACATCTTTTTTATCTTGATTTTGCAAACATAAGCCATTACACACGACATATACCTGAATATGACAGTTTAAACACTTGAAAACGGTGTTTTGTATGCTTTTGAATGCTTGAAACAGCAGTTTTATCTTGATTTCACCAACATTAGCCATTATACACGACAGAAACATGAATATGACAGGTTAAATACCTGAAAACGGTGTTTTGTATGCTTTTGAATGCTTAAAACAGCAGTTTTATCTTGATTTCACCAACATTAGCGATTATACACGACCCAACATGAATATGACAGTTTAAATACTTGAAAACAGCATTTTGTATATTTATGCTAGCTGAGAACAGCTATTTTATCTTGATTTTGCAAACATAAGCCATTACACACGAAATATACATGAATATGACAGTTTAAATACTTGAAAACGGTGTTTTGTATGCTTTTGTATGCTTAAAACAGCAGTTTTATCTTGATTTCACCAACATTAGCCATTATACACGACAGAAACATGAATATGACAGTTTAAATACTTGAAAACAGCATTTTGTATGTTTGTGCAAGCTGAGAACATCTTTTATATCTTGATTTTGCAAACATAAGCCATTACGCACGACATATACATGAATATGACAGTTTAAATACTTGAAAACTGTATTTTGTATGCTTTTGAATACTTAAAACAGCAGTTTTATCTTGATTTCATCAACATTAGCCATTATACACGACAGAAACATGAATATGACAGTTTAAATACTTGAAAACAGCATTTTGTATGTTTGTGCAAGCTGAGAACAGCTATTATATCTTGATTTTGCAAACATAAGCCATTACACACGACATAAAAGAATATGACAGTTTAAATACTTGGAAACGGTGTTTGGTATGCTTTTGAATGCTTAAAACAGCAGTTTTATCTTGATTTCACCAACATTAGCCATTATACACGACAGAAACATGAATATAACAGTTTAACTACTTGAAAACAGCTTTTTGTATGTTTTTTCAAGCTGAGAACAGCTATTTTATCTTGAATTTGCAAACAAAGGCCATTACACACGACATAAATATGAACATGACAGTTTTAATACTTGAAAACGGTGTTTTGTATGCTTTTGAATGCTTGAAACAGCAGTTTTATGTTGATTTCACCAACATTAGCCATTATACACGACAAAAACATGAATATGACAGTTTTAATTCTTGAAAACGGTGTTTTGTATACTTTTGAATGCTTGAAACAGCAGTTTTATCTTGATTTCACCAACATTAGCCATTATACACGACATAAACATGAACATGACAGTTTAAATACTTGAAAACGGTGTTTTGTATGCTTTTGAATGCATTAAACAGCAGTTTTATCTTGATTTCACCAGCATTAGCCATTATACATGACAAAAACATGAATATGACAGTTTAATATTTGAAAACAGCATTTTGTATGTTAGTGCAAGCTGAGAACAGCTATTATATCTTGATTTTGTAAACATAAGCCATTACACATGACATATACATGAATATGACAGTTTAAATACTTGAAAACGGTGTTTTGTATGCTTTTGAATGCTTAAAACAGCAGTTTTATCTTGATTTCACCAACATTAGCCATTATACACGACAGAAACATGAATATAACAGTTTATCTACTTGAAAACAGCATTTTGTATGTTTTTGCAAGCTGAGAACAGCTATTTTATCTTGATTTTGCAAACATAAGCCATTACACACGACATATACATGAAAATGACAGTTTAAATACCTGAAAACGGTGTTTTGTATGCATTTGAATGCTTAAAACAGCAGTTTCATCTTGATTTCACCAACATTAGCCATTATACACGACAGAAACATGAATATGACAGTTTAAATACTTGAAAACAGCATTTTGTATGTTTTTGCCAGCTGAGAACAGCTATTTTATCTTGATTTTGCAAACATAAGCCATTACACACGACATATGCATTAATATGACAGTTTAAATACTTGAAAACGGTGTTTTGTATGCTTTTGAATGCTTAAAACAGCAGTTTTATCTTGATTTCACCAACATTAGCCATTATACACGACCCAACATGAATATAACAGTTTAACTACTTGAAAACAGCATTTTGTATGTTTTTGCAAGCTGAGAACAGCTATTTTATCTTGATTTGCAAACATAAGCCATTACACACGACATATACATGAATATAACAGTTTAAATACTTGAAAACTGTATTTTGTATGCTTTTGAATACTTAAAACAGCAGTTTTATCTTGATTTCAACAACATTAGCCATTATACACGACAGAAACATGAATATGACAGTATAAATACTTGAAAACAGCATTTTGTATGTTTTTGAAAGCTGAGAACAGCTATTTTATCTTGATTTTGCAAACATAAGCCATTACACACGACATATACAAGAATATGACAGTTTATATACTTGAAAACCGTGTTTTGTATGCTTTTGAATGCTTAAAACAGCAGTTTTATCTTGATTTTACCAACATTAGCCATTATACACGACAGAAACATGAATATGACAGTTTAAATACTTGAAAACAGCATTTTGTATGTTTTTGCGAGCTGAGAACATCTATTTTATCTTGATTTTGCAAACATAAGCCATTACACACGACATATACATAAATATGACAGTTTAAATACTTGAAAACGGTGTTTTGTATGCTTTTGAATGCATAAAACAGCTGTTTTATCTTGATTTCATCAACGTTAGCCATTATACACGACAGAAACATGAATATGACAGTTTATATACTTGAAAACAGCATGTTGTATGTTTTTGCAAGCTGAGAACAGCTATTTTATCTTGATTTTGCAAACATAAGCCAATACACACGACATATACATAAATATGACAGTTTAAATACTTGAAAATGGTGTTTTGTATACTTTTCTATGCTTAAAACAGCAGTTTTATATTGATTTCACCAACATTAGCCATTATACACGACAGAAACATGAATATAACAGTTTAAATACTTGAAAACGGTGTTTTGTATGCTTTTGAATGCTTAAACAGCAGTTTTATCTTGATTTCACCAACATTAGCCATTATACACGACAGAAACATGAATAGGACAATTTAAATACTTGAAAACAGCATTTTGTATGTTTTTGCAAGCTGGGAACCGCTATTTTATCTTGATTTTGCAAACATTAGCCATTACACACGACATATACAAAAATATGACATTTTAAATACTTGAAAACGGTGTTTTGTATGCTTTTGAATGCTTGAAACAGCAGTTTAATCTTGATTTCACCAACATTAGCCATCATACACGACAGAAACATGAATATGAAAGTTTAAATACTTGAAAACAGCATTTTGTATGTTTTTGCAAGCTGAGAACAGCTATTTTATCTTGATTTTGCAAACATAAGCCATTACACACGACATATACATAAATATGACAGTTTAAATACTTGAAAATAGTGTTTTGTATACTTTTCTATGCTTAAAACAGCAGTTTTATATTGATTTCACCAACATTAGCCATTATACACGACAGAAACATGAATATGACAGTTTAAATACTTGAAAACGGTGTTTTGTATGCTTTTGAATGCTTAAAACAGCAGTTTTATCTTGATTTCACCAACATTAGCCATTATACATGACAGAAACATGAATAGGACAATCTAAATACTTGAAAACAGCATTTTGTATGTTTTTGCAAGCTGGGAACAGCTATTTTATCTTGATTTTGCAAACATAAGCCATTACACACGACATATACAAGAATATGACAGTTTAAATACTTGAAAACGGTGTTTTGTATGCTTTTGAATGCTTGAAACAGCAGTTTAATCTTGATTTTACCAACATTAGCCATCATACACGACAGAAACATGAATATGACAGTTTAAATACTTGAAAACAGCATTTTGTATGTTTTTGCAAGCTGAGAACAGCTATTTTATCTTGATTTTGCAAACATAAGCCATTACACACGACATATACATGAATATGACAATTTATATACTTGAAAACGGTGTTTTGTATGCTTTTGAATGCTTAAAACAGCAGTTTTATCTTGATTTTACCAACATTAGCCATTATGCACGACAGAAACATGAATATGACAGTTTAAATACTAGAAAACAGCATTTTGTATGTTTTTGCAAGCTGAGAACATCTATTTTATCTTGATTTTGCAAACATAAGCCATTACACACGACATATACATAAATATGACAGTTTAAATACTTGAAAACGGTGTTTTGTATGCTTTTGAATGCATTAAACAGCAGTTTTATCTTGATTTCACCAGCATTAGCCATTATACATGACAAAAACATGAATATGACAGTTTAATATTTGAAAACAGCATTTTGTATGTTAGTGCAAGCTGAGAACAGCTATTATATCTTGATTTTGTAAACATAAGCCATTACACATGACATATACATGAATATGACAGTTTAAATACTTGAAAACGGTGTTTTGTATGCTTTTGAATGCTTAAAACAGCAGTTTTATCTTGATTTCACCAACATTAGCCATTATACACGACAGAAACATGAATATAACAGTTTATCTACTTGAAAACAGCATTTTGTATGTTTTTGCAAGCTGAGAACAGCTATTTTATCTTGATTTTGCAAACATAAGCCATTACACACGACATATACATGAAAATGACAGTTTAAATACCTGAAAACGGTGTTTTGTATGCATTTGAATGCTTAAAACAGCAGTTTCATCTTGATTTCACCAACATTAGCCATTATACACGACAGAAACATGAATATGACAGTTTAAATACTTGAAAACAGCATTTTGTATGTTTTTGCCAGCTGAGAACAGCTATTTTATCTTGATTTTGCAAACACAAGCCATTACACACGACATATGCATTAATATGACAGTTTAAATACTTGAAAACGGTGTTTTGTATGCTTTTGAATGCTTAAAACCGCAGTTTTATCTTGATTTCACCAACATTAGCCATTATACACGACCCAACATGAATATAACAGTTTAACTACTTGAAAACAGCATTTTGTATGTTTTTGCAAGCTGAGAACAGCTATTTTATCTTGATTTGCAAACATAAGCCATTACACACGACATATACATGAATATAACAGTTTAAATACTTGAAAACTATATTTTGTATGCTTTTGAATACTTAAAACAGCAGTTTTATCTTGATTTCAACAACATTAGCCATTATACACGACAGAAACATGAATATGACAGTATAAATACTTGAAAACAGCATTTTGTATGTTTTTGAAAGCTGAGAACAGCTATTTTATCTTGATTTTGCAAACATAAGCCATTACACACGACATATACAAGAATATGACAGTTTATATACTTGAAAACCGTGTTTTGTATGCTTTTGAATGCTTAAAACAGCAGTTTTATCTTGATTTTACCAACATTAGCCATTATACACGACAGAAACATGAATATGACAGTTTAAATACTTGAAAACAGCATTTTGTATGTTTTTGCAAGCTGAGAACATCTATTTTATCTTGATTTTGCCAACATAAGCCATTACACACGACATATACATAAATATGACAGTTTAAATACTTGAAAACGGTGTTTTGTATGCTTTTGAATGCATAAAACAGCTGTTTTATCTTGATTTCATCAACGTTAGCCATTATACACGACAGAAACATGAATATGACAGTTTATATACTTGAAAACAGCATGTTGTATGTTTTTGCAAGCTGAGAACAGCTATTTTATCTTGATTTTGCAAACATAAGCCAATACACACGACATATACATAAATATGACAGATTAAATACTTGAAAATGGTGTTTTGTATACTTTTCTATGCTTAAAACAGCAGTTTTATATCGATTTCACCAACATTAGCCATTATACACGACAGAAACATGAATATAACAGTTTAAATACTTGAAAACGGTGTTTTGTATGCTTTTGAATGCTTAAACAGCAGTTTTATCTTGATTTCACCAACATTAGCCATTATACACGACAGAAACATGAATAGGACAATTTAAATACTTGAAAACAGCATTTTGTATGTTTTTGCAAGCTGGGAACCGCTATTTTATCTTGATTTTGCAAACATAAGCCATTACACACGACATATACAAAAATATGACATTTTAAATACTTGAAAACGGTGTTTTGTATGCTTTTGAATGCTTGAAACAGCAGTTTAATCTTGATTTCACCAACATTAGCCATCATACACGACAGAAACATGAATATGAAAGTTTAAATACTTGAAAACAGCATTTTGTATGTTTTTGCAAGCTGAGAACAGCTATTTTATCTTGATTTTGCAAACATAAGCCATTACACACGACATATACATAAATATGACAGTTTAAATACTTGAAAATAGTGTTTTGTATACTTTTCTATGCTTAAAACAGCAGTTTTATATTGATTTCACCAACATTAGCCATTATACACGACAGAAACATGAATATGACAGTTTAAATACTTGAAAACGGTGTTTTGTATGCTTTTGAATGCTTAAAACAGCAGTTTTATCTTGATTTCACCAACATTAGCCATTATACATGACAGAAACATGAATAGGACAATCTAAATACTTGAAAACAGCATTTTGTATGTTTTTGCAAGCTGGGAACAGCTATTTTATCTTGATTTTGCAAACATAAGCCATTACACACGACATATACAAGAATATGACAGTTTAAATACTTGAAAACGGTGTTTTGTATGCTTTTGAATGCTTGAAACAGCAGTTTAATCTTGATTTTACCAACATTAGCCATCATACACGACAGAAACATGAATATGACAGTTTAAATACTTGAAAACAGCATTTTGTATGTTTTTGCAAGCTGAGAACAGCTATTTTATCTTGATTTTGCAAACATAAGCCATTACACACGACATATACATGAATATGACAATTTATATACTTGAAAACGGTGTTTTGTATGTTTTTGAATGCTTAAAACAGCAGTTTTATCTTGATTTTACCAACATTAGCCATTATACACGACAGAAACATGAATATGACAGTTTAAATACTAGAAAACAGCATTTTGTATGTTTTTGCAAGCTGAGAACATCTATTTTATCTTGATTTTGCAAACATAAGCCATTACACACGACATATACATAAATATGACAGTTTAAATACTTGAAAACGGTGTTTTGTATGCTTTTGAATGCACAAAACAGCAGTTTTATCTTGCTTTCATCAACGTTAGCCATTATACACGACAGAAACATGAATATGACAGTTTAAATACTTGAAAACAGCATTTTGTATGTTTTTGCAAGCTGAGAACAGCTATTTTATCTTGATTTTGCAAACATAAGCCATTACACACGACATATACATAAATATGACAGTTTAAATACTTGAAAATGGTGTTTTGTATACTTTTCTATGCTTAAAACAGCAGTTTTATATTGATTTCACCAACATTAGCCATTATACACGACAGAAACATGAATATGACAGTTTAAATACTTGAAAACGGTGTTTTGTATGCTTTTGAATGCTTAAAACAGCAGTTTTATCTTGATTTCACCAACATTAGCCATTATACACGACAGAAACATGAATATTACAGTTTAAATACTTGAAAACGGTGTTTTGTATGCTTTTGAATGCCTTAAACAGCAGTTTTATCTTGATTTCACCAACATTAGCCATTATACACGACAGAAACATGAATATGACAGTTTAAATATTTGAAAACAGCATTTTGTATGTTTTTGCAAGCTGGGAACAGCTATTTTATCTTGATTTTGCAAACATAAGCCATTACACACGACATATACAAGAATATGACAGTTTAAATACTTGAAAACGGTGTTTTGTATGCTTTTGAATGCTTGAAACAGCAGTTTAATCTTGATTTCACCAACATTAGCCATCATACACGACAGAAACATGAATATGACAGTTTAAATACTTGAAAACGGTGTTTTGTATGCTTTTGAATGCCTTAAACAGCAGTTTTATCTTGATTTCACCAACATTAGCCATTATACACGACAGAAACATGAATATGACAGTTTAAATACTTGAAAACAGCATTTTGTATGTTTTTGCAAGCTGAGAACAGCTATTTTATCTTGATTTTGCAAACATAAGCCATTACACACGACATATACATGAATATGACAGTTTATATACTTGAAAACGGTGTTTTGTATGCTTTTGAATGCTTAAAACAGCAGTTTTATCTTGATTTTACCAACATTAGCCATTATACACGACAGAAACATGAATATGACAGTTTAAATACTTGAAAACAGCATTTTGTTTGTTTTTGCAAGCTGAGAACATCTATTTTATTTTGATTTTGCAAACATAAGCCATTACACACGACATATACATAAATATGACAGTTTAAATACTTGAAAACGGTGTTTTGTATGCTTTTGAATGCATAAAACAGCAGTTTTATCTTGCTTTCATCAACGTTAGCCATTATACACGACAGAAACATGAATTTGACAGTTAAAATACTTGAAAACGGTGTTTTGTATGCTTTTGAATGCCTTAAACAGCAGTTTTATCTTGATTTCACCAACATTAGCCATTATACACGACAGAAACATGAATAGGACAATTTAAATACTTGAAAACAGCATTTTGTATGTTTTTGCAAGCTGGGAACAGCAATTTTATCTTGATTTTGCAAACATAAGCCATTACACACGACATATACATAAATATGACAGTTTAAATACTTGAAAATGGTGTTTTGTATACTTTTCTATGCTTAAAACAGCAGTTTTATATTAATTTCACCAACATTAGCCATTATACACGACAGAAACATGAATATGACAGTTTAAATACTTGAAAACGGTGTTTTGTATGCTTTTGAATGCTTAAAACAGCAGTTTTATCTTGATTTCACCAACATTAGCCATTATACACGACAGAAACATGAATAGGACAATTTAAATACTTGAAAACAGCATTTTGTATGTTTTTGCAAGCTGGGAACAGCTATTTTATCTTGATTTTGCAAACATAAGCCATTACACACGACATATACAAGAATATGACAGTTTAAATACTTGAAAACGGTGTTTTGTATGCTTTTGAATGCTTGAAACAGCAGTTTAATCTTGATTTCACCAACATTAGCCATCATACACGACAGAAACATGAATATGACAGTTTAAATACTTGAAAACGGTGTTTTGTATGCTTTTGAATGCTTAAAACAGCAGTTTTATCTTGATTTCACCAACATTAGCCATTATACACGACAGAAACATGAATAGGACATTTTAAATACTTGAAAACAGCATTTTGTATGTTCTTGCAAGCTAAGAACAGCTATTTTATCTTGATTTTGCAAACATAAGCCATTACAGACGACATATACATGAATATGACAGTTTAAATACTTGAAAACGGTGTTTTGTATGCTTTTGTATGCTTAAAACAGCAGTTTTATCTTGGTTTCACCAACATTAGCCATTATACACGACAGAAACATGAATATGACAGTTTAAATTCTTGAAAACGGTGTTTTGTATACTTTTGAATGCTTAAAACAGCAGTTTTATCTTGATTTCACCAGCATTAGCCATTATACACGACAGAAACATGAATATGACAGTTTAAATTCTTGAAAACGGTGTTTTGTATACTTTTGAATAATTAAAACAGCAGTTTTATCTTGATTTCACCAACATTAGCCACTATACACGACAGAAACATGAATATGACAGTTTAAATAATTGAAAACAGCATTTTGTATGTTTTTACAAGTTGAGATCAGCAATTTTATCTTGATATTGCAAACATAAGCCATTACACACAACATATACATGAATATGACAGTTTAAATACTTGAAAACGGTGTTTTGTATGCTTTTGAATGCTTAAAGCAGCAATTTTATCTTGATTTCACCAACATTAGCCATTATACATGACAGAAACATATATATGACAGTTTAAATACTTGAAAACAGCATTTTGTATGTTTTTGTAAGCTGAAAACAGCTATTTTATCTTGATTTTGCAAACATAAGCCATTACACACGACATATACATGAATATGACAGTTTAAATACTTGAAAACGGTGTTTTGTATGCTTTTGAATGCTTAAAACAGCAGTTTTATCTTGATTTCATCAACGTTAGCCATTATACACGACAAAAACATGAATATGACAGTTTAAATACTTGAAAACAGCATTTTGTATGTTTTTGCAAGCTGAGAACAGCTATTTTATCTTGATTTTGCAAACATAAGCCATTACACACGACATATACAAGAATATGACAGTTTATATACTTGAAAACGGTGTTTTGTATGCTTTTGAATGCTTAAAACAGCAGTTTTATCTTGATTTTACCAACACGACAGAAACATGAATATGACAGTTTAAATACTTGAAAACAGCATTTTGTATGTTTTTGCAAGCTGAGAACATCTATTTTATCTTGATTTTGCAAACATAAGCCATTACACACGACATATACATAAATATGACAGTTTAAATACTTGAAAACGGTGTTTTGTATGCTTTTGAATGCATAAAACAGCTGTTTTATCTTGATTTCATCAACGTTTGCCATTATACACGACAGAAACATGAATATGACAGTTTATATACTTGAAAACAGCATGTTGTATGTTTTTGCAATCTGAGAACAGCTATTTTATCTTGATTTTGCAAACATAAGCCAATACACACGACATATACATAAATATGACAGTTTAAATACTTGAAAATGGTGTTTTGTATACTTTTCTAGGCTTAAAACAGCAGTTTTATATTGATTTCACCAACATTAGCCATTATACACGACAGAAACATGAATATGACAGTTTAAATACTTGAAAACGGTGTTTTGTATGCTTTTGAATGCTTAAACAGCAGTTTTATCTTGATTTCACCAACATTAGCCATTATACATGACAGAAACATGAATATGACAGTTTAAATACTTGAAAACAGCATTTTGTATGTTTTTGCAAGCTGGGAACAGCTATTTTATCTTGATTTTGCAAACATAAGCCAATACACACGACATATACAAGAATATGACAGTTTAAATACATGAAAACGGTGTTTTATATGCTTTTGAATGCCTTAAACAGCAGTTTTATCTTGATTTCACCAACATTAGCCATTATACACGACAGAAACATGAATATGACAGTTTAAATACTTGAAAACAGCATTTTGTATGTTTTTACAAGCTGAGAACAGGTATTTTATCTTGTTTTTGCAAACATAAGCAATTACACACGACATATACATGAATATGACAGTTTAAATACTTGAAAACGGTGTTTTGTATGCTTCTGAATGCTTTAAACAGCAGCTTTATCTTGATTTCACCAACATTAGCCATTATACACGACAGAAACATGAATATGACAGTTTAAATACTTGAAAACAGCATTTTGTATGTTTTTGCAAGCTGAGAACAGCTATTTTATCTTGATTTTGCAAACATAAGCCATTACACACGACATATACATGAATATGACAGTTTATATACTTGAAAACGGTGTTTTGTATGCTTTTGAATGCTTAAAACAGCAGTTTTATCTTGATTTTACCAACATTAGCCATTATACACGACAGAAACATGAATATGACAGTTTAAATACTTGAAAACAGCATTTTGTATGTTTTTGCAAGCTTGGAACATCTATTTTATATTGATTTTGCAAACATAAGCCATTACACACGACATATACATAAATATGACAGTTTAAATACTTGAAAACGGTGTTTTGTATGCTTTTGAATGCACAAAACAGCAGTTTTATCTTGCTTTCATCAACGTTAGCCATTATACACGACAGAAACATGAATATGACAGTTTAAATACTTGAAAACAGCATTTTGTATGTTTTTGCAAGCTGAGAACAGCTATTTTATTTTGATTTTGCCAACATAAGCCATTACACACGACATATACATAAATATGACAGTTTAAATACTTGAAAATGGTGTTTTGTATACTTTTCTATGCTTAAAACAGCAGTTTTATATTGATTTCACCAACATTAGCCATTATACACGACAGAAACATGAATATGACAGTTTAAATACTTGAAAACGGTGTTTTGTATGCTTTTGAATGCTTAAAACAGCAGTTTTATCTTGATTTCACCAACATTAGCCATTATACACGACAGAAACATGAATATGACAGTTTAAATACTTGAAAACGGTGTTTTGTATGCTTTTGAATGCCTTAAACAGCAGTTTTATCTTGATTTCACCAACATTAGCCATTATACACGACAGAAACATGACTATGACAGTTTAAACACTTGAAAACAGCATTTTGTATGTTTTTGCAAGCTGGGAACAGCTACTTTATCTTGATTTTGCAAACATAAGCCATTACACACGACATATACAAGAATATGACAGTTTAAATACTTGAAACCGGTGTTTTGTATGCTTTTGAATGCTTGAAACAGCAGTTTAATCTTGATTTCACCAACATTAGCCATCATACACGACAGAAACATGAATATGACAGTTTAAATACTTGAAAACGGTGTTTTGTATGCTTTTGAATGCCTTAAACAGCAGTTTTATCTTGATTTCACCAACATTAGCCATTATACACGACAGAAACATGAATATGACAGTTTAAATACTTGAAAACAGCATTTTGTATGTTTTTGCAAGCTGAGAACAGCTATTTTATCTTGATTTTGCAAACATAAGCCATTACACACGACATATACATGAATATGACAGTTTATATACTTGAAAACGGTGTTTTGTATGCTTTTGAATGCTTAAAACAGCAGTTTTATCTTGATTTTACCAACATTAGCCATTATACACGACAGAAACATGAATATGACAGTTTAAATACTTGAAAACAGCATTTTGTATGTTTTTGCAAGCTGAGAACATCTATTTTATCTTGATTTTGCAAACATAAGCCATTACACACGACATATACATAAATATGACAGTTTAAATACTTGAAAACGGTGTTTTGTATGCTTTTGAATGCATAAAACAGCAGTTTTATCTTGCTTCCATCAACGTTAGCCATTATACACGACAGAAACATGAATTTGACAGTTTAAATACTTGAAAACAGCATTTTTGTATGTTTTTGCAAGCTGAGAACAGCTATTTTATCTTGATTTTGCAAACATAAGCCATTACACACGACATATACATAAATATGACAGTTTAAATACTTGAAAATGGTGTTTTGTATACTTTTCTATGCTTAAAACAGCAGTTTTATATTGATTTCACCAACATTAGCCATTATACACGACAGAAACATGAATATGACAGTTTAAATACTTGAAAACAGCATTTTGTATGTTTTTGCAAGCTGGGAACAGCTATTTTATCTTGATTTTGCAAACATAAGCCATTACACACGACATATACAAGAATATGACAGTTTAAATACTTGAAAACGGTGTTTTGTATGTTTTTGCAAGCTGAGAACATCTATTTTATCTTGATTTTGCAAACATAAGCCAATACACACGTCATATACATGAATATGACAGTTTAAATACTTGAAAACTGTGTTTTGTATGCTTTTGAAAGCTTAAAACAGCAGTTTTATCTTGATTTCACCAACATTAGCCATTATACACGACAGAAAAATGAATATGACAGTTTAAATACTTGAAAACAGCATTTTGTATGTTTTTGCAAGCTGAGAACATCTATTTTATCTTGAGTTTGCAAACATAAGCCATTAGTAGCCAATTAGTAGCCAATAGTTAAAACATTTTTACAAACAAGTGTTTACTTAGTTTAAGTCGGCAAATTTATTAATTGTTTCAACCTTGAGCATCATGTCAGCTACTCAGTGCGCCTTGTGTACGAGAGGCATCAATAAGAAATACCCGAGCGTTAACTGCGTGGAGTGTTCTAGCCCATATCATTCCAGGTGCGCGGGAATAACCGAAGATCAATTGTCTCTGTTTGAATCCTCGGTGGCTTGCTGGTACTGCCCTAATTGTCGTCTCAGTAAGAAGAATTCTCACATGGTTAGCCAAGAGCCTGAATTACCTGTAAATACATCTATAGCGAATATGCTAAAATCTCTTAAAAGTGATATTATTAAAGAAATGAACAGTAAATTTGATCAGCTGTTGCAATCAGTAAATTTTTGTAGTGATAAAATCACCGATTTTGAAAAGAATTTGAAGACACTGAATGATAAAGTTAAGTTGTTTGACTCTGTTGTAAAAGAAAATGAAAAATTAAAAGGTGAAGTTATTGACTTAAATAAAAAAATTGATGATCTCGAACAATATTCTAAATTAAATATTGTAATTATCACTAATTTTCCGGAGAAATCTAATGAGAATATTGATAATATTGTAAGTGAAATAGCTACCACAATTGGCGTAACCGTTAATAAAAGCGATATCGACACTGCACATCGATTAAGAGCCTTTCACCCGCGCAGTAATAATAAACCAAAAAATATTGTAGTCAAATTTGTATCCCGGCGCGTTAAAGCAGATTTTATATCTGCGGCGAAACGGAAACGAAACTTAACTGCGGCGACTTTTAATTCGGAATGGCCAGATAACAAAATATATATTAATGAACATTTAACTCGCAAAAATAATGAATTGTTTAAAATGGCGCGAGATAAATTAAAACCTAAGGGTTTTAAATATGTGTGGGTTAAAGAAGCTAAAATTTTTGTTAAAAAAGATGACTCCGCCAGAACATATAATATTTTTTCTCCAAACGATATCGATAAATTACTGTAAATTATTCAAGTAATTTAATAATATTAACCTTTATTAGTTATAATGGTGCTATCGTTATATTATCAATATGTGAGAGGTTTGCGGACCAAAACAAATACTTTACGAGTTAATTCTGCAATAAGTGATTACGAAGTTATATGTCTCACAGAAACATTTTTAAATGCGTCGGTAAATGATAGCGAATTAGTCTCTTCTGAATATGGTGTTATAAGATGTGACCGTTCTGAAACATCTTCAGCTAAAAGTGACGGTGGTGGTGCTTTGATTGCGGTACGTAATGGTGTTAACTATATCGAAAAGCCTGAATGGTGTAGTGGTGCAGAGGAAGTTTGGGTTTCGTTGAACTTAAGTTGCAGTAATTACAAACAAGTCATACACATCTGCTGTGTCTACCTTCCCCCAAATGATACTACAGCACTATCTTGTTTTTTGGACAATTTTTCCATTATTTTCGACTCTGTCCCGGATAAAAATTTTATTATTTGTGGGGACTTTAATTTACCTCATTTAACTTGGTTACCAGAAATTATTTCCATTGGCCTTAGAGCATTAAATACTTACAATGTACCTTCAACTAATCTTGTAGATTGCTTGTCCTATTGTAATTTAGTCCAATTTAATCATGTCAAAAACATGAATGGTAGAATTTTAGACCTAATTATCTCTGACATAGAAAACATCGCGGTAAAAGAATGTAACTCCCCTCTAATTAATGTTGATGGACATCATCCACCTTTAGATGTGTATGTAAAAAGCAATATTGATCATAATTTGCCAATAATTCCTAGAAAATTTTATTTATATCGTTCTGCCGATTATGTTATTATTAATGAAAATATAAATTCTATTAATTGGGTATTTTATTTAATGGTTTAAATGTAGAAGAGATGATAACAGCGTTTTACGATACCTTGTATAATGTTATAGATACTTTTGTGCCAGTGAGAAAAAATTCCAATAATTCATATCCAGTTTGGTATAACACTGAACTTATAAAATTAATAAAACTGAAAAGTCTAGCTCATAGAAAATATAAAAAATTTAGAACAATAGCAGCTTACAATCATTTTTCTCAGTTAAGGAAAGAAGCTAAACTTTTGGCAAATAAGTGTTACCATGATTACATAGAAAATATTGAACTTCAAATTCCAGAAAATAATAAAAAGTTTTGGTCCTTCATTAAATCTAATAAAAATAACAGTGGTATACCCAAGACTATGAGTTATGGGAATAAAATTGCCGATAACGGTAATGATATATGCAATTTATTTTCTGAATATTTTAAAACTGTTTTTAGTAACGTAACTGTAAATAGTAATGTAAGCGAATATCAACTCAGTTGCAATTCTTATACTTCTTTTGAAAAGCATGAAGTTTTTGAAATTTTATCTGAACTTGATATAAACAAGGGTGCCGGTCCCGATAACATTCCTAGTTTCTTCATCAAGAACTGCTCTGAATCACTTTGTTATCCTCTAATGTTAATATTTAACAAATCTTTACACGAGGGACATTGTCCAATAATATGGAAGAAAGCGTATGTTGTTCCTATTTTCAAAAATGGTAACAAAAACTATACCGAGAACTATCGTCCAGTTTCGAAGCTTTGTATTTTTGAAAAAGTTTTTGAAAAACTAATTTATAAAGTATTACTTTCTATAGTAAAAAGCCAGTTAATTTATGAACAACATGGTTTCTTTCCTGGGCGATCAGTTGAGAGTAATTTGCTTGTTTATACTGACTATATTTTGAAATCTATGGATGAACGTATTCAGGTGGACTCTATATACACTGATTTCAGCAAAGCCTTTGATAAAATAAACCATAATATATTAATTAAGAAACTGGCTGACGTTGGTGTATGTGGCAGCTTATTACACTGGTTCAAGTCTTACTTAACGGGGAGAAGTCAGTGTGTTATTCTTAATGGCTTTCAATCTCATTTTGAAGATATTCCCTCTGGATTTCCTCAAGGTTCACACCTCGGTCCTCTTCTTTTCAATATATTCATCAATGACATCTCTAAGTGCTTCACATATTGTATATTCTTATTATATGCTGATGACCTGAAAATTTTTCAAACAGTCACTAAACTTGAGGACTGCATTGCCATTCAATCAGATCTTGATCGTTTTAATAGATACACTATCGATAATTGTCTATCATTAAATATTTCAAAATGTTGTCAAATTAGCTTTACCAGGAATAGGAACACTATACGTTTTTCTTATCAATTAAATGGATCAAATATGAAAGCAGTATCCCAGATAAAAGATCTAGGAGTTATCCTGGACCCTAAATTAATTTTTGATATTCATTCAGATAACATAATAAAAAAATCATATAGAATGTTAGGTTTCTTAATTATATCTTCACGATATTTCAAAAACCCTCAAACCATATACACTTTATACATGTCGTTAGTACGCTCACAGTTAGAATTTGCAACTGTTTGTTGGTCGCCACAATATCAATGCTATATAAAAAGAATAGAAAGAATTCAAGATAAGTTCATAAAATATTTGAGAAATCGTTTCCCTAATTATATACCAAATTTGGTAAGTTTGGAAAAATGAAGGTTATATCTTGACTTGTCTATTCTTTTTAAAATTGTTAACAATTACATTGATTGTCCTCCATTATTACATCGAATATTTGTACGTGTACCCAATTATAATGCAAGAACATTTGATCTATTTACGTTAGAAACGAGTAAGACGAACTCAGCATTAAATGCCCCATTAAATCGTCTTCCACTCTTATACAATAACTATTGTAACTCAGATGATTTTACAGATTTATTTTCTTTTCTTGATATATATAAGAAACAATTAAATTTATTTATTAGATCTTTATAAGTTTCCTATATTTGTATGGATATGTATGTATGTGTATCACACAAAATTTAGCTACCTTCTTTTATTACATTTGTTTCATATTATTAATTTTTTTTGTTAAAATTTGTTAAACTACTACATTTTGTATTTTTATATTGTTAATATGGTGTTTTCTGTAATTGGGACATTACGCCCTGTTGAATAACCTAAATAAAATAAAATAAAATAAAATTATACACGACAAAAACATGAATATGAGAGTTTAAATACTTGAAAACAGCATTTTGTATGTTTTTGCAAGCTAAAACAGCTATTTTATCTAGATGTTGCAAACATAAGCCATTACACACGACATATACAGGAATATGACAGTTTAAATACTTGAAAACGGTATTTTGTATGCTTTTGCGTGCTTAAAACAGCAATTTTATCTTGATATCACCAACATTAACCATTATACACGACAGAAACATAAATATGACAGTTTAAATACTTGAAAACAGCATTTTGTATGTTTTTGCAAATTGAAAACAGCAATTTTATCTTGATTTTGCAAACATAAGCCATTATACACGACATATACATGAATATGACAGTTTAAATACTTGAAAACAGCATTTTTTATGTTTTTGCAAGCTGAAAACAGCTATTTTATCTTGATTTTACAAACATAAGCCTTTACACACGCCAGATACATTAATATGACAGTATAAATACTTGAAAACGGTGTTTTGTATGCTTTTGCATGCTTAAAACAGCAATTTTATCCTGATTTCACCAACCTTAGCCATTATACACGACAAAAACATGAATATGACAGTTTAAATACTTGAAAACAGCATTTTGTATGTTTTTGCAAGTTGAAAACAGTTATTTTATCTTGATTTTGCAAACATAAGCCATTACACACGACATATAAATGAATATGACAGTTTAAATACTTGAAAACGGTGTTTTGTATGCTTTTGCATGCTTAAAAAATTAATTTTGTCTTGATTTCACCAACATTAGCCATTATACACGACAGAAACATGAATATGACAGTTTAAATACTTGAAAACAGCATTTTGTATGTTTTTGCACGCTGAAAACAGTTATTTTATTTAGATTTTGCAAACATAAACTAATACACACGACATGTACATAAATATGACAGTATAAATACTTGAAAACGGTGTTTGGTATGCTTTTGCATGCTTAAAGCAGCAATTTTATGTTGATTTCACCAACATTAGCCATTATACACGACAGAAACATGAATATGACAGTTTTAATACTTGAAAACAGCATTTTGTATGTTTTTGCATGCTGAAAATAGCTATTTAATCTTGATTTTGCAAACATAAGCTATTACACACGACATACACATGAATATGACAGTTTAAATACTTGAAAACGGCGTTTTGTATGCTTTTGAATGCCTAAAACTGCAATTTTATCCTAATTTCACCAACATTAACCATTATACACGACAGCAACATGAATATGTCAGTTTAAATACATAAAAACAACATTTTGTATGTTTTTGCAAGCTGAAAACAGCAATTTTATCTTGATTTTGCAAACATAAGCCATTATACACGACATATACATGAATATGACAGTTTAAATACTTGAAAACAGCATTTTGTATGTTTTTGCAAGCTGAAAACAACTATTTTATCTTGAGTTTGCAGACATAAGCAATTACACACGACATATATAAGAATATGATAGTTTAAATACTTGAAAACGGCGTTTTGTATGCTTTTGCATGCTTAAAACAGCAATTTTATCTTGATTTCACCAACATTAGCCATTATACACGACAGAAACATTAATATTACAGTTTAAATACTTGAAAACAGCATTTTGTATGTTTTTGCAAGCTGAAAACAGCTATTTTATCTTGATTTTGCATCATTAGCCATTACACACGACATATACATGAATATGACAGTTTAAATACTTGAAAACAGCATTTTGTATGTTTTTGCAAGCTGAAAACAACTATTTTATCTTGAGTTTGCAGACATAAGCAATTACACACGACATATATAAGAATATGATAGTTTAAATACTTGAAAACAGCATTTTGTATGCTTTTGCATGCTTAAAACAGCAATTTTATCTTGATTTCACCAACATTAGACATTATACACGAGAGAAACATCATTATGATAGTTTAAATACTTGAAAACAGCATTTTGTAAGTTTATGCAAGCTGAAAACAGCTATTTTATCTTGAGTTTGCAGACATAAGCAATTACACACGACATATATAAGAATATGATAGTTTAAATACTTGAAAACGGCGTTTTGTATGCTTTTGCATGCTTAAAACAGCAATTTTATCTTGATTTCACCAACATTAGCCATTATATGCGACAGAAACATGAATATGACAGTTTAAATACTTGAAAACAGCATTTTGTATGTTTTTGCAAGCTGAGAACAGCTATTTTATCTAGATTTTGCAAACATAAGCACACACGACATATACATGAATATGATAGTTTGAATAATTGAAAACAGCGTTTTGTATGCTTTTGCATGCTTAAAACAAACTTTTATCTTGATTTCACCAACCTTAGCCATTATACACGACAAAAACATGAATATGACAGTTTAAATACTTGAAAACAGCATTTTGTATGTTTTTGCAAGCTGAGAACAGCTATTTTATCTAGATTTTGCAAACATAAGCCATTACACACGACATATAAATGAATATGATAGTTTGAATAATTAAAAACGGCGTTTTGTATGCTTTTGCATGCTTAAAACAAACTTTTATCTTGATTTCACCAACCTTAGCCATTATACACGACAAAAACATGAATATGACAGTTTAAATACTTGAAAACAGCATTTTGTATGTTTTTGCAAGCTGAGAACAGCTATTTTATCTAGATTTTGCAAACATAAGCCATTACACAAGACATATACATGTATATGACAGTTTAAATACTTGAAAACGATGTTTTGTATGCTTTTGCGTGCTTAAAACAGCAATTTTATCTTGATATCACCAACATTAGCTATTATACACGACAGAAACATAAATATGACAGTTTAAATACTTGAAAACAGCATTTTGTATGTTTTTGCAAGTTAAAAACAGCTATTTTATCTTGATTTTGTAAACATAAGTCATTACACACGCATACACATGAATATGACAGTTCAAATACTTGAAAACGGCGTTTTGTTTGCTATTGCATGCTTAAAACAGTAATTTTATCTTGATTTCACCAACATTAGCCATTACACACGACAGAAACATGAATATGACAGATTATATACTTGAAAACAGCGTTCTGTATGTTTTCGCAAGCTGAAAACAGCTATCTTATCTTGATTTTGCAAACATAAGCCATTACATACGACATATACATGATTATGACAGTTTAAATACTTGAAAACGGTGTTTTGTATGCTTTTGCATGCTTAATGAGGTAAATAGCTCCGTGGTAACGTGTCGGACTGTGGATCGTGAGATCCTCAGTTCGAATCCCACTGCCGACAGTTACAAATTTAAATTTACGCCTGTGGTTCCCCCTCCACTAACATCGTTGGGGGCTATGATTTGACGGCTGGTAACCGCACTTCATACGATAAAATATATCACCTACCGAGATCTGCGTAAGTAGAGTGCCACACCCGTAATAGGTAAAAGGCGTGATGATATATTTATTTATTTATAAAACAGCAATTTTATCTTGATTTCACCAACATTAGCCATTATACATGACACAAACATGAATATGACAGTTTAAATACTTGAAAACAGCATTTTGTAAGTTTATGCAAGCTGAAAACAGCTATTTTATCTTGAGTTTGCAGACATAAGCAATTACACACGACATATAAATGAATATGATAGTTTAAATACTTGAAAACGGCGTTTTGGATGCTTTTGCATGCTTAAAACAGCAATTTTATCTTGATTTCACCAACATTAGACATTATACACGGCAGAAACACGAATATGACAGTTTAAATACTTAAAAACAGCATTTTGTATGTTTTTGCAAGTTGAAAACAGTTATTTTATCTTGATTTTACAAACATAAGCCATTACACACGACATATAAATGAATATGACAGTTTAAATACTTGAAAACTGTGTTTTGTATGCTTTTGCATGCTTAAAACATTAATTTTGTTTTGATTTCACCAACATTAGCCATTATACACGACAGAAACATGTATATGACAATTTAAGTACATGAAAACAGAATTTTGTATGTTTTTGCACGCTGAAAACAGCTATTTTATTTTGATTTTGCAAACATAAGCTAATACACACGACATATACATAAATATGACAGTATAAATATTTGAAAACGGTGTTTTGTATGCTTTTGCATGCTTAAAACAGCAATTTTATGTTGATTTCACCAACATTAGCCATTATGCACGAAAGAAACATGAATAAGACAGTTTTAATACTTGAAAACAGCATTTTGTATATTTTTGCAAGCTGAAAATAGCTATTTAAGTTTGATTTTGCAAACATAAGCCATTACACACGACATACACATGAATATGACAGTTTAAATACTTGAAAACGGCGTTTTGTATGTTTTTGCATGTTTAAAACAGCAATTTTATCTTGATTTCACCAACATTAGATATTATACACGGCAGAAACATGAATATGACAGTTTAATACTTGAAAACAGCATTTTTTATGTTTTTGCAAGCTGAAAATAGCTATTTAATCTTGGTTTTGCAAACATAAACCATTACACACGACATTCACATGAATATGACAGTTTAAATACTTTAAAACGGCGTTTTGTATGCTTTTGCATGCCTATAACAGCAATTTTATGTTGATTTCACCAACATTAACCATTATACACGACAGCAACATGAATATGACAGTTCAAATACTTGAAAACAACATTTTGTATGTTTTTGCGAGCTGAAAACAGCAATTTTATCTTGATTTTGCAAGCATAAGCCATTATAGACGACATATACATGAATATGACTGTTTATATACTTGAAAACAGCATTTTGTATGTTTTTGCAGGCTGAAAACAACTATTTTATCTTGAGTTTGCAGACATAAGCAATTACACACGACATATATAAGAATATGATAGTTTAAATATTTGAAAACGGCGTTTTGTATGCTTTTGCATGCTTAAAACAGCAATTTTATCTTGATTTCACCAACATTAGCCATTATACACGACAGAAACATAAATATGACAGTTTAAATACTTGAAAACAGCATTTTGTATGTTTTTGCAAGCTGAAAACAGCTATTTTATCTTGATTTTGCAACATTAGCCATAACACACGACATATATAAGAATATGATAGTTTAAATACTTGAAAACGGCGTTTTGTATGCTTTTGCATGTTTAAAACAGCAATTTTATCTTGATTTCACCAACATTAGCCATTATATGAGACAGAAACATGAATATGGCAGTTTAAATACTTGAAAACAGCATTTTGTATGATTTTGCAAGCTGAAAACAGCTATTTGATCTAGAATTTGCAAACATAAGCCATTACACACGACATATACATAAATATGACAGTTTAAGTACTTGAAAACGGTGTTTTGTATGCTTTTGCGTGCTTAAAACAGTAATTTTATCTTGATATCACCAACATTAACCATTATACACGACAGAAACATAAATATGACAGTTGAAATACTTGAAAACAGCATTCTGTATGTTTTTGCAAACTGAAAACAGCAAATTTATCTTGATTTTGCAAACATAAGCCATTATACACGACATATACATGAAAATGACAGTATAAATACTTGAAAACAGCATTTTGTATGTTTTTGCAAGCTGAAAACAGCTATTTTATCTTGATTTTGCAAACATAAGCCTTTACACACGCCAGATACATGAATATGACAGTATAAATACTTGAAAACGGTGATTTGTATGCTTTTGCATGCTTAAAACAGCAATTTTATCTTGATTTCACCAGCCTTAGCCATTATACACGACAAAAACATGAATATGACAGTTTAAATACATGAAAACAGCATTTTGTATGTTTTTGCAAGTTGAAAACAGTTATTTTATCTTGATTTTGTAAACATAAGCCATTACACACGACATATAAATGAATATGATAGTTTAAATACTTGAAAACGGTGTTTTGTATGCTTTTGCATGCTTAAAACATTAATTTTGTCTTGATTTCACCAACATTGGCCATTATACACGACAGAAACATGAATATGACAGTTTAAATACTTGAAAACAGCAATTTGTATGTTTTTGCACGCTGAAAACAGCTATTTTATTTTGATTTTGCAAACATAAACTAATACACACGACATGTACATAAATATGACAGTATAAATACTTGAAAACGGTGTTTTGTATGCTTTTGCATGCTTAAAGCATAAATTTTATGTTGATTTCACCAACATGAGCCATTATACACGACAGAAACATGAATATGACAGTTTAAATACTTGAAAACAGCATTTTGTATGTTTTTGCAAGCTGAAAACAGCTATTTTATCTGGATTTTGCAAACATAAGCCTTTACACACGCCAGATACATGAATATGACAGTAAAAATACTTGAAAACGGTGTTTTGTATGCTTTTGCATGCTTAAAACATTAATTTTGTCTTGATTTCGCCAACATTAGCCATTATACACGACAGAAACATGTATATGACAGTTTAAATTCTTGAAAACAGCATTTTGTATGCTTTTGCATGCCTAAAACAGCAATTTTATCTTGATTTCACCAACATGAAACATTATACACGACAGCAATATGAATATGACAGTTTAAATACTTGAAAACAGCATTTTGTATGTTTTTGCAAGCTGAAAACAGTTATTTTATCTTGATTTTGCAAATATAAGCCATTACACACGACATATAAATGAATATGACAGTTTAAATACTTGTAAACGGTGTTTTGCTAGCTTTTGCATGCTTAAAACATTAATTTTGTCTTGATTTCGCCAACATTAGCCATTATACACGACAGAAACATGTATATGACAGTTTAAATTCTTGAAAACAGCATTTTGTATGCTTTTGCTAGCCTAAAACAGCAATTTTATCTTGATTTCACCAACATGAAACATTATACACGACAGCAACATGAATATGACAGTTTAAATACTTGAAAACAGCATTTTGTATGTTTTTGCAAGCTGAAAACAGCAATTTTATCTTGATTTTGCAAACATAAGCCATTACGCACGTCATATACATGAATATGACAGTTTAAATAATTGAAATCGGAGTTTTGTATGCTTTTGTAAGCTTTTGTATGCTTAAAACAGCAACTTTATCTTGATTTTACCATCATTTGCCATTATACACGACAGAAACATGAATATGACAGTTCAAATACTTGAAAACAGCAGTTTGTATGTTTTTGCAAGCTGAAAACAGCTATTTTATCTAGATTTTGCAAACATAAGCTATTACACAAGACATATACATGTATATGACAGTTTAAATACTTGAAAACGGTGTTTTGTATGCTTTTGCGTGCTTAAAACAGCAATTTTATCTTGATATCACCAACATTAGCCATTGTACACGACAGAAACATAAATATGACAGTTTAAATACTTGAAAACAGCATTTTGTATGTTTTTGCAAGTTAAAAACAACTATTTTATCTTGATTTTGTAAACATAAGCCATTACACACGCATACACATGAATATGACAGTTAAAATATTTGAAAACGGCATTTTGTTTGCTATTGCATGCTTAAAACAGTAATTTTTATCTTGATATCACCAACATTAGCCATTACACACGACAGAAACATGAATATGACAGATTATATACTTGAAAACAGCGTTCTGTATGTTTTCGCAAGCTGAAAACAGCTATTTTATCTTGATTTTGCAAACATAAGCCATTACATACGACATATGCATGATTATGACAGTTTAAATACTTGAAAACGGTGTTTTGTATGCTTTTGCATGCTTAAAACAGCAATTTTATCTTGATTTCACCAACATTAGCCATTATACATGACACAAACATGAATATGACAGTCTAAATACCTGAAAACAGCATTTTGTATGTTAATGCAAGCTGAAAACAGCTATTTTATCTTGATTTTGCAAACATAAGCCATTACACACGACATATAAATGAATATTATAGTTTAAATACTTGAAAACTGTGTTTTGTATGCTTTTGCATGCTTAAAACAGCAATTTTATGTTGATTTCACCAACATTAGCCATTATACACGACAGAAACATGAATATGACAGTTTTAATACTTGAAAACAGCATTTTGTATGTTTTTGCAAGCTGAAAATAGCTATTTAATCTTGATTTTGCAAACATAAGCCATTACACATGACATACACATGAATATGACAGTTTTAATACTTGAAAACGGCGTTTTGTATGCTTTTGCATGCCTAAAACAGCAATTTTATCTTGATTTCACCAACATTAAACATTATACACGACAGCAACATGAATATGACAGTTTAAATACTTGAAAACAGCATTTTGTATGTTTTTGCAAGCTGAAAACAGCAATTTTATCTTGATTTTGCAAATATAAGCCATTACATACGACATATACATGATTTTGACAGTTTAAATACTTGAAAACGGTGTTTTGTATGCTTTTGCATGCTTAAAACAGCAATTTTATCTTGATTTCACCAATATTAGCCATCATACACGACAGAAATATGAATATGACAGTTTAAATACTTGAAAACAGCATTTTGTATGTTTTTGCAAGCTGAAAATAGCTATTTAATCTTGAGTTTGCAAACATAACCCATTACACATGACATACACATGAATATGACAGTTTAAATACTTGAAAACGGCGTTTTGTATGCTTTTGCATGCCTAAAACAGCAATTTTATATTGATTTCACAAACATTAAACATTATACACGACAGCAACATGAATATGACAGTTTAAATTCTTGAAAACAGCATTTTGTATGTTTTTGCAAGCTGAAAACAGCAATTTTATCTTAATTTTGCAAACATAAGCCATTACGCACGACATATACATGAATATGACAGTTTAAATAATTGAAATCGGAGTTTTGTATGCTTTTGCATGCTTAAAACAGCAACTTTATCTTGATTTTACAATCATTAGCCATTATTCACGACAGAATCATGAATATGACAGTTCAAATACTTGAAAACAGCATTTTGTATGTTTTTGCAAGCTGAAAACAGCTATTTTATCTTCATTTTGCAAACATAAGCCATTTCACACGACATATACATGAATATGACAGTTTAAATACTTGAAAACGGTGTTTCGTATGCTTTTGCATGCTTAAAACAGCAATTTTATGTTAATTTCACCAACATTAGCCATTATACACGACAGAAACATGAATATGACAGTTTAAATACTTGAAAACAGCATTTTGTATGTTTTTGCAAGCTAAAAAGAGCAATTTTATCTTGATTTTGTAAGCATAAGCCATTACACACGCCATACACATGAATATGACAGTTTAAATAATTGAAAACGGCGTTTTGTTTGCTATTGCATGCTTAAAACAGTAATTTTATCTTGATTTCACCAACATTAGCCATTACACACGACAGAAACATGAATGTGACAGATTATATACTTAAACAGCGTTCTGTATGTTTTCGCAAGCTAAAAACAGCTATTTTATCTTGATTTTGCAAACATAAGCCATTACATACGACATATACATGATTATGACAGTTTAAATACTTGAAAACGGTGTTTTGTATGCTTTTGCATGCTTAAAACAGCAATTTTATCTTGATTTCACCAACATTAGCCATTACACACGACAGAAACATGAATATGACAGTTTAAATACTTGAAAACAGCATTTTGTATGTTTTTGCAAGCTGAAAACAGCTATTTTATCTTGATTTTGCAACATTAGCCATTACACACGACATATACATGAATATGATAGTTTAAATACTTGAAAACGGTGTTTTGTATGCTTTTGCATGCTTAAAACAGCAATTTTATCTTGATTTCACCAACATTGGCCATTATACATGACACAAACATGAATATGACAGGCAAAATACCTGAAAACAGCATTTTGTATGTTAATGCAAGCTGAAAACAGCTATTTTATCTTGATTTTGCAAACATAAGCCATTACACACAACATATAAATGAAAATGATAGTTTAAATATTTGAAAACGGCGTTTTGTATGCTTTTGCATGCTTAAAGCAGCAATTTTATCTTGAGTTCACCAACATTAGACATTATACACGACAGAAATACAAATATGACAGTTTAAATACTTGAAAACAGCATTTTGTATCTTTTTGCAAGCTGAAAACAGCTATTTTATCTTGATTTTGCAAACATAAGCCATTTCACACGACATATACATGAATATGACAGTTTAAATACTTGAAAACGGTGTTTCGTATGCTTTTGCATGCTTAAAACAGCTATTTTATATTGGTTTCACCAACATTAGCCATTATACACGACAGAAACATGAATATGACAGTTTAAATACTTGAAAACAGCATTTTGAATGTTAATGCAAGCTGAAAACAGGTATTTTATCTTGATTTTGCAAACATAAGCCATTACACACGACATATAAATGAATATGATAGTATAAATACTTGAAAACGGCATTTTGTATGTTTTTGCATGCTTAAAACAGCAATTTTATCTTTATTTCACCAACATTAGACATTATACACGACAGAAACATGAATATGACAGTTTAAATACTTGAAAACAGCATTTTGTATGTTTTTGCAAGCTGAAAACAGCTATTTTATCTTGATTTTGCAACATTAGCCATTACACACGACATATACATGAATATGGGGTAAATAGCTCCGTGGTAACGTGTCGGGCTGTGGATCGTGAGATCCTCAGTTCGAATCCCACCGCCGACTGTTACAAACTTTAATTTACCCCTTTGGTTCCCCCTCCACTAACAACTTTGGGGGCTATGATTTGACGGCTGGTAACCGCACTTCATACGATAAAATATATCACTTACCGAGATCTGCGTAAGCAGAGTGCCACACCCACAATGGGTAAAAGGCGTGATGATATATTTATTTATTTATTTATTTTATGACAGTTTGAATACTTGTATACATGAATATGATAGTTTAAATACTTAAAAACGGCGTTTTGTATGCTTTTGCATGCATAAAACAGCAATTTCATTTTGATTTCACCAACATTAGACATTATACACGACAGAAACATCAATATGGTAGTTTAAATACTTGAAAACAGCATTTTGTAAGTTTATGCAAGCTGAAAACAGCTATTTTATCTTTTGTTTTTGCAAACATAAGCCATTACACTCGACATATACATTAATATGACAGTTTAAATACTTGAAAACGATGTTTTGTATTCTTTTGCATGCTTAAAACAGCAATTTTATCTTGATTTCACCAACATTAGTCATTATATGCGACAGAAACATGAATATGACAGTTCAAATACTTGAAAACAGCATTTTGTATGTTTTTGCAAGCTAAAAACAGCTATTTTATCTTGATTTTGCAAACATAAGCCATTACATACGACATATACATGATTATGACAGTTTAAATACTTGAAAACTGTGTTTTGTATGCTTTTGCATGCTTAAAACAGCAATTTTATCTTGATTTCACCAACACTAGCCATCATACACGACAGAAACATGAATATGACAGTTTAAATACTTGAAAAGGGCGTTTTGTATGCTTTTGCATGCCTAAAACAGCAATTTTATCTTGATTTCACCAACATGAAACATTATACACGACAGCAATATGAATATGACAGTTTAAATACTTGAAAACAGCATTTTGTATGTTTTTGCAAGCTGAAAACAGTTATTTTATCTTGATTTTGCAAATATAAGCCATTACACACGACATATAAATGAATATGACAGTTTAAATAGTTGTAAACGGTGTTTTGCTAGCTTTTGCATGCTTAAAACATTAATTTTGTCTTGATTTCGCCAACATTAGCCATTATACACGACAGAAACATGTATATGACAGTTTAAATTCTTGAAAACAGCATTTTGTATGCTTTTGCTAGCCTAAAACAGCAATTTTATCTTGATTTCACCAACATGAAACATTATACACGACAGCAACATGAATATGACAGTTTAAATACTTGAAAACAGCATTTTGTATGTTTTTGCAAGCTGAAAACAGCAATTTTATCTTGATTTTGCAAACATAAGCCATTACGCACGACATATACATGAATATGACAGTTTAAATAATTGAAATCGGAGTTTTGTATGCTTTTGTAAGCTTTTGTATGCTTAAAACAGCAACTTTATCTTGATTTTACCATCATTTGCCATTATACACGACAGAAACATGAATATGACAGTTCAAATACTTGAAAACAGCAGTTTGTATGTTTTTGCAAGCTGAAAACAGCTATTTTATCTAGATTTTGCAAACATAAGCTATTACACAAGACATATACATGTATATGACAGTTTAAATACTTGAAAACGGTGTTTTGTATGCTTTTGCGTGCTTAAAACAGCAATTTTATCTTGATATCACCAACATTAGCCATTGTACACGACAGAAACATAAATATGACAGTTTAAATACTTGAAAACAGCATTTTGTATGTTTTTGCAAGTTAAAAACAACTATTTTATCTTGATTTTGTAAACATAAGCCATTACACACGCATACACATGAATATGACAGTTAAAATATTTGAAAACGGCATTTTGTTTGCTATTGCATGCTTAAAACAGTAATTTTTATCTTGATTTCACCAACATTAGCCATTACACACGACAGAAACATGAATATGACAGATT
Source organism: Poecilus cupreus (assembly GCA_963942605.1). Taxonomy (NCBI): domain Eukaryota; kingdom Metazoa; phylum Arthropoda; class Insecta; order Coleoptera; family Carabidae; genus Poecilus; species Poecilus cupreus. The sequence goes on from CAWWDY010000331.1 coordinate 33,911, forward strand.
ATATACTTGAAAACAGCGTTCTGTATGTTTTCGCAAGCTGAAAACAGCTATTTTATCTTGATTTTGCAAACATAAGCCATTACATACGACATATGCATGATTATGACAGTTTAAATACTTGAAAACGGTGTTTTGTATGCTTTTGCATGCTTAAAACAGCAATTTTATCTTGATTTCACCAACATTAGCCATTATACATGACACAAACATGAATATGACAGTCTAAATACCTGAAAACAGCATTTTGTATGTTAATGCAAGCTGAAAACAGCTATTTTATCTTGATTTTGCAAACATAAGCCATTACACACGACATATAAATGAATATTATAGTTTAAATACTTGAAAACTGTGTTTTGTATGCTTTTGCATGCTTAAAACAGCAATTTTATGTTGATTTCACCAACATTAGCCATTATACACGACAGAAACATGAATATGACAGTTTTAATACTTGAAAACAGCATTTTGTATGTTTTTGCAAGCTGAAAATAGCTATTTAATCTTGATTTTGCAAACATAAGCCATTACACATGACATACACATGAATATGACAGTTTTAATACTTGAAAACGGCGTTTTGTATGCTTTTGCATGCCTAAAACAGCAATTTTATCTTGATTTCACCAACATTAAACATTATACACGACAGCAACATGAATATGACAGTTTAAATACTTGAAAACAGCATTTTGTATGTTTTTGCAAGCTGAAAACAGCAATTTTATCTTGATTTTGCAAACATAAGCCATTACATACGACATATACATGATTTTGACAGTTTAAATACTTGAAAACGGTGTTTTGTATGCTTTTGCATGCTTAAAACAGCAATTTTATCTTGATTTCACCAATATTAGCCATCATACACGACAGAAATATGAATATGACAGTTTAAATACTTGAAAACAGCATTTTGTATGTTTTTGCAAGCTGAAAACAGCTATTTTATCTTCATTTTGCAAACATAAGCCATTTCACACGACATATACATGAATATGACAGTTTAAATACTTGAAAACGGTGTTTTGTATGCTTTTGCATGCTTAAAACAGCAATTTTATCTTGATTTCACCAATATTAGCCATCATACACGACAGAAATATGAATATGACAGTTTTAATACTTGAAAACAGCATTTTGTATGTTTTTGCAAGCTGAAAATAGCTATTTAATCTTGAGTTTGCAAACATAACCCATTACACATGACATACACATGAATATGACAGTTTAAATACTTGAAAACGGCGTTTTGTATGCTTTTGCATGCCTAAAACAGCAATTTTATATTGATTTCACAAACATTAAACATTATACACGACAGCAACATGAATATGACAGTTTAAATTCTTGAAAACAGCATTTTGTATGTTTTTGCAAGCTGAAAACAGCAATTTTATCTTGATTTTGCAAACATAAGCCATTACGCACGACATATACATGAATATGACAGTTTAAATAATTGAAATCGGAGTTTTGTATGCTTTTGCATGCTTAAAACAGCAACTTTATCTTGATTTTACAATCATTAGCCATTATTCACGACAGAATCATGAATATGACAGTTCAAATACTTGAAAACAGCATTTTGTATGTTTTTGCAAGCTGAAAACAGCTATTTTATCTTCATTTTGCAAACATAAGCCATTTCACACGACATATACATGAATATGACAGTTTAAATACTTGAAAACGGTGTTTCGTATGCTTTTGCATGCTTAAAACAGCAATTTTATGTTAATTTCACCAACATTAGCCATTATACACGACAGAAACATGAATATGACAGTTTAAATACTTGAAAACAGCATTTTGTATGTTTTTGCAAGCTAAAAAGAGCAATTTTATCTTGATTTTGTAAGCATAAGCCATTACACACGCCATACACATGAATATGACAGTTTAAATAATTGAAAACGGCGTTTTGTTTGCTATTGCATGCTTAAAACAGTAATTTTATCTTGATTTCACCAACATTAGCCATTACACACGACAGAAACATGAATATGACAGTTTAAATACTTGAAAACAGCATTTTGTATGTTTTTGCACGCTGAAAACAGTTATTTTATTTAGATTTTGCAAACATAAACTAATACACACGACATGTACATAAATATGACAGTATAAATACTTGAAAACGGTGTTTGGTATGCTTTTGCATGCTTAAAGCAGCAATTTTATGTTGATTTCACCAACATTAGCCATTATACACGACAGAAACATGAATATGACAGTTTTAATACTTGAAAACAGCATTTTGTATGTTTTTGCATGCTGAAAATAGCTATTTAATCTTGATTTTGCAAACATAAGCTATTACACACGACATACACATGAATATGACAGTTTAAATACTTGAAAACGGCGTTTTGTATGCTTTTGAATGCCTAAAACAGCAATTTTATCCTAATTTCACCAACATTAACCATTATACACGACAGCAACATGAATATGTCAGTTTAAATACATAAAAACAACATTTTGTATGTTTTTGCAAGCTGAAAACAGCTATTTTATCTTGATTTTGCAAACATAAGCCATTATACACGACATATACATGAATATGACAGTTTAAATACTTGAAAACAGCATTTTGTATGTTTTTGCAAGCTGAAAACAACTATTTTATCTTGAGTTTGCAGACATAAGCAATTACACACGACATATATAAGAATATGATAGTTTAAATACTTGAAAACGGCGTTTTGTATGCTTTTGCATGCTTAAAACAGCAATTTTATCTTGATTTCACCAACATTAGCCATTATACACGACAGAAACATTAATATTACAGTTTAAATACTTGAAAACAGCATTTTGTATGTTTTTGCAAGCTGAAAACAGCTATTTTATCTTGATTTTGCATCATTAGCCATTACACACGACATATACATGAATATGACAGTTTAAATACTTGAAAACAGCATTTTGTATGTTTTTGCAAGCTGAAAACAACTATTTTATCTTGAGTTTGCAGACATAAGCAATTACACACGACATATATAAGAATATGATAGTTTAAATACTTGAAAACAGCATTTTGTATGCTTTTGCATGCTTAAAACAGCAATTTTATCTTGATTTCACCAACATTAGACATTATACACGAGAAAAACATCATTATGATAGTTTAAATACTTGAAAACAGCATTTTGTAAGTTTATGCAAGCTGAAAACAGCTATTTTATCTTGAGTTTGCAGACATAAGCAATTACACACGACATATATAAGAATATGATAGTTTAAATACTTGAAAACGGCGTTTTGTATGCTTTTGCATGCTTAAAACAGCAATTTTATCTTGATTTCACCAACATTAGCCATTATATGCGACAGAAACATGAATATGACAGTTTAAATACTTGAAAACAGCATTTTGTATGTTTTTGCAAGCTGAGAACAGCTATTTTATCTAGATTTTGCAAACATAAGCACACACGACATATACATGAATATGATAGTTTGAATAATTGAAAACAGCGTTTTGTATGCTTTTGCATGCTTAAAACAAACTTTTATCTTGATTTCACCAACCTTAGCCATTATACACGACAAAAACATGAATATGACAGTTTAAATACTTGAAAACAGCATTTTGTATGTTTTTGCAAGCTGAGAACAGCTATTTTATCTAGATTTTGCAAACATAAGTTATTACACACGACATATAAATGAATATGATAGTTTGAATAATTAAAAACGGCGTTTTGTATGCTTTTGCATGCTTAAAACAAACTTTTATCTTGATTTCACCAACCTTAGCCATTATACACGACAAAAACATGAATATGACAGTTTAAATACTTGAAAACAGCATTTTGTATGTTTTTGCAAGCTGAGAACAGCTATTTTATCTAGATTTTGCAAACATAAGCCATTACACAAGACATATACATGTATATGACAGTTTAAATACTTGAAAACGATGTTTTGTATGCTTTTGCGTGCTTAAAACAGCAATTTTATCTTGATATCACCAACATTAGCTATTATACACGACAGAAACATAAATATGACAGTTTAAATACTTGAAAACAGCATTTTGTATGTTTTTGCAAGTTAAAAACAGCTATTTTATCTTGATTTTGTAAACATAAGTCATTACACACGCATACACATGAATATGACAGTTCAAATACTTGAAAACGGCGTTTTGTTTGCTATTGCATGCTTAAAACAGTAATTTTATCTTGATTTCACCAACATTAGCCATTACACACGACAGAAACATGAATATGACAGATTATATACTTGAAAACAGCGTTCTGTATGTTTTCGCAAGCTGAAAACAGCTATCTTATCTTGATTTTGTAAACATAAGCCATTACATACGACATATACATGATTATGACAGTTTAAATACTTGAAAACGGTGTTTTGTATGCTTTTGCATGCTTAATGAGGTAAATAGCTCCGTGGTAACGTGTCGGACTGTGGATCGTGAGATCCTCAGTTCGAATCCCACTGCCGACAGTTACAAATTTAAATTTACCCCTGTGGTTCCCCCTCCACTAACATCGTTGGGGGCTATGATTTGACGGCTGGTAACCGCACTTCATACGATAAAATATATCACCTACCGAGATCTGCGTAAGTAGAGTGCCACACCCGTAATAGGTAAAAGGCGTGATGATATATTTATTTATTTATAAAACAGCAATTTTATCTTGATTTCACCAACATTAGCCATTATACATGACACAAACATGAATATGACAGTTTAAATACTTGAAAACAGCATTTTGTAAGTTTATGCAAGCTGAAAACAGCTATTTTATCTTGAGTTTGCAGACATAAGCAATTACACACGACATATAAATGAATATGATAGTTTAAATACTTGAAAACGGCGTTTTGGATGCTTTTGCATGCTTAAAACAGCAATTTTATCTTGATTTCACCAACATTAGACATTATACACGGCAGAAACACGAATATGACAGTTTAAATACTTAAAAACAGCATTTTGTATGTTTTTGCAAGTTGAAAACAGTTATTTAACTTGATTTTACAAACATAAGCCATTACACACGACATATAAATGAATATGACAGTTTAAATACTTGAAAACTGTGTTTTGTATGCTTTTGCATGCTTAAAACATTAATTTTGTTTTGATTTCACCAACATTAGCCATTATACACGACAGAAACATGTATATGACAATTTAAGTACATGAAAACAGAATTTTGTATGTTTTTGCACGCTGAAAACAGCTATTTTATTTTGATTTTGCAAACATAAGCTAATACACACGACATATACATAAATATGACAGTATAAATATTTGAAAACGGTGTTTTGTATGCTTTTGCATGCTTAAAACAGCAATTTTATGTTGATTTCACCAACATTAGCCATTATGCACGAAAGAAACATGAATAAGACAGTTTTAATACTTGAAAACAGCATTTTGTATATTTTTGCAAGCTGAAAATAGCTATTTAAGTTTTATTTTGCAAACATAAGCCATTACACACGACATACACATGAATATGACAGTTTAAATACTTGAAAACGGCGTTTTGTATGTTTTTGCATGCTTAAAACAGCAATTTTATCTTGATTTCACCAACATTAGATATTATACACGACAGAAACATGAATATGACAGTTTAATACTTGAAAACAGCATTTTTTATGTTTTTGCAAGCTGAAAATAGCTATTTAATCTTGGTTTTGCAAACATAAACCATTACACACGACATTCACATGAATATGACAGTTTAAATACTTTAAAACGGCGTTTTGTATGCTTTTGCATGCCTATAACAGCAATTTTATCTTGATTTCACCAACATTAACCATTATACACGACAGCAACATGAATATGACAGTTCAAATACTTGAAAACAACATTTTGTATGTTTTTGCGAGCTGAAAACAGCAATTTTATCTTGATTTTGCAAGCATAAGCCATTATAGACGACATATACATGAATATGACTGTTTATATACTTGAAAACAGCATTTTGTATGTTTTTGCAGGCTGAAAACAACTATTTTATCTTGAGTTTGCAGACATAAGCAATTACACACGACATATATAAGAATATGATAGTTTAAATATTTGAAAACGGCGTTTTGTATGCTTTTGCATGCTTAAAACAGCAATTTTATCTTGATTTCACCAACATTAGCCATTATACACGACAGAAACATAAATATGACAGTTTAAATACTTGAAAACAGCATTTTGTATGTTTTTGCAAGCTGAAAACAGCTATTTTATCTTGATTTTGCAACATTAGCCATAACACACGACATATATAAGAATATGATAGTTTAAATACTTGAAAACGGCGTTTTGTATGCTTTTGCATGTTTAAAACAGCAATTTTATCTTGATTTCACCAACATTAGCCATTATATGAGACAGAAACATGAATATGGCAGTTTAAATACTTGAAAACAGCATTTTGTATGATTTTGCAAGCTGAAAACAGCTATTTGATCTAGAATTTGCAAACATAAGCCATTACACACGACATATACATGAATATGACAGTTTAAGTACTTGAAAACGGTGTTTTGTATGCTTTTGCGTGCTTAAAACAGCAATTTTATCTTGATATCACCAACATTAACCATTATACACGACAGAAACATAAATATGACAGTTGAAATACTTGAAAACAGCATTTTCATACACATTTTCATACACGACAGAAACATGAATATGACAGTTTAAATACTTGAAAACAGCATTTTGTATGTTTTTGCAAGCTGAAAACAGCTATTTTATCTGGATTTTGCAAACATAAGCCTTTACACACGCCAGATACATGAATATGACAGTAAAAATACTTGAAAACGGTGTTTTGTATGCTTTTGCATGCTTAAAACATTAATTTTGTCTTGATTTCGCCAACATTAGCCATTATACACGACAGAAACATGTATATGACAGTTTAAATTCTTGAAAACAGCATTTTGTATGCTTTTGCTAGCCTAAAACAGCAATTTTATCTTTATTTCACCAACATGAAACATTATACACGACAGCAACATGAATATGACAGTTTAAATACTTGAAAACAGCATTTTGTATGAAAGCTGAAAACAGCAATTTTATCTTGATTTTGCAAACATAAGCCATTACGCACGACATATACATGAATATGACAGTTTAAATAATTGAAATCGGAGTTTTGTATGCTTTTGTAAGCTTTTGTATGCTTAAAACAGCAACTTTATCTTGATTTTACCATCATTTGCCATTATACACGACAGAAACATGAATATGACAGTTCAAATACTTGAAAACAGCAGTTTGTATGTTTTTGCAAGCTGAAAACAGCTATTTTATCTAGATTTTGCAAACATAAGCTATTACACAAGACATATACATGTATATGACAGTTTAAATACTTGAAAACGGTGTTTTGTATGCTTTTGCGTGCTTAAAACAGCAATTTTATCTTGATATCACCAACATTAGCCATTGTACACGACAGAAACATAAATATGACAGTTTAAATACTTGAAAACAGCATTTTGTATGTTTTCGCAAGCTGAAAACAGCTATTTTATCTTGATTTTGCAAACATAAGCCATTACATACGACATATGCATGATTATGACAGTTTAAATACTTGAAAACGGTGTTTTGTATGCTTTTGCATGCTTAAAACAGCAATTTTATCTTGATTTCACCAACATTAGCCATTATTCATGACACAAACATGAATATGACAGTCTAAATACCTGAAAACAGCATTTTGTATGTTAATGCAAGCTGAAAACAGCTATTTTATCTTGATTTTGCAAACATAAGCCATTACACACGACATATAAATGAATATTATAGTTTAAATACTTGAAAACTGTGTTTTGTATGCTTTTGCATGCTTAAAACAGCAATTTTATGTTGATTTCACCAACATTAGCCATTATACACGACAGAAACATGAATATGACAGTTTTAATACTTGAAAACAGCATTTTGTATGTTTTTGCAAGCTGAAAATAGCTATTTAATCTTGATTTTGCAAACATAAGCCATTACACATGACATACACATGAATATGACAGTTTTAATACTTGAAAACGGCGTTTTGTATGCTTTTGCATGCCTAAAACAGCAATTTTATCTTGATTTCACCAACATTAAACATTATACACGACAGCAACATGAATATGACAGTTTAAATACTTGAAAACAGCATTTTGTATGTTTTTGCAAGCTGAAAACAGCAATTTTATCTTGATTTTGCAAACATAAGCCATTACATACGACATATACATGATTTTGACAGTTTAAATACTTGAAAACGGTGTTTTGTATGCTTTTGCATGCTTAAAACAGCAATTTTATCTTGATTTCACCAATATTAGCCATCATACACGACAGAAATATGAATATGACAGTTTAAATACTTGAAAACAGCATTTTGTATGTTTTTGCAAGCTGAAAATAGCTATTTAATCTTGAGTTTGCAAACATAACCCATTACACATGACATACACATGAATATGACAGTTTAAATACTTGAAAACGGCGTTTTGTATGCTTTTGCATGCCTAAAACAGCAATTTTATATTGATTTCACAAACATTAAACATTATACACGACAGCAACATGAATATGACAGTTTAAATTCTTGAAAACAGCATTTTGTATGTTTTTGCAAGCTGAAAACAGCAATTTTATCTTGATTTTGCAAACATAAGCCATTACGCACGACATATACATGAATATGACAGTTTAAATAATTGAAATCGGAGTTTTGTATGCTTTTGCATGCTTAAAACAGCAACTTTATCTTGATTTTACAATCATTAGCCATTATTCACGACAGAATCATGAATATGACAGTTCAAATACTTGAAAACAGCATTTTGTATGTTTTTGCAAGCTGAAAACAGCTATTTTATCTTCATTTTGCAAACATAAGCCATTTCACACGACATATACATGAATATGACAGTTTAAATACTTGAAAACGGTGTTTCGTATGCTTTTGCATGCTTAAACAGCAATTTTATGTTAATTTCACCAACATTAGCCATTATACACGACAGAAACATGAATATGACAGTTTAAATACTTGAAAAGCATTTTTTGTATGTTTTTGCAAGCTAAAAAGAGCAATTTTATCTTGATTTTGTAAGCATAAGCCATTACACACGCCATACACATGAATATGACAGTTTAAATAATTGAAAAACGGCGTTTTGTTTGCTATTGCATGCTTAAAACAGTAATTTTATCTTGATTTCACCAACATTAGCCATTACACACGACAGAAACATGAATATGACAGATTATATACTTAAACAGCGTTCTGTATGTTTTCGCAAGCTAAAAACAGCTATTTTATCTTGATTTTGCAAACATAAGCCATTACATACGACAT
>CAWWDY010000332.1:0-30428 GCA_963942605.1 Poecilus cupreus
AAAAACGCTGCTTTGAACTACTCAAACTGACAAATTCATGTTTCTTTCGTGTGAAACGGCGATTTATGAGAAATGACGATAAAATTGCTGTTTTAAACTTGCAAAAACAGAGAAAAACGCTGTTTTGAACTATTCAAACTGATAAATTCATGTTTCTTAAGTTCGAAACGGTGGATTTTTGTGAAATCACGATAAAATTGCTGTTTTAAACTTGCAAAAACATTGAAAAACGCTGTTTTCAACTATTCATACTGACAAATTCATGTTTCTTCCGTGCGAAACAGCGATTTATGAGAAATGACGATAAAATTGCTGTTTTAAACTTGCAAAAACATAGAAAAACGCTGTTTTGAACTATTCAAACTGACAAATTCATGTTTCTTTCGTGCGAAACGGCGATTTATGAGAAATGACGATAAAATTGCTGTTTTAAACTTGCAAATACATAGAAAAACGCTGTTTTTAACTATTCAAACTGATAAATTCAGGTTTCTTTCGTGTGAAACGGCGATTTATGAGAAATGACGATAAAATTGCTGTTTTAAACTTGCAAAAACATAGAAAAACGCTGTTTTTAACTATTCAAACTGATAAATTCAGGTTTCTTTCGTGTGAAACGGCGATTTATGAGAAATGACGATAAAATTGCTGTTTTAAACTTGCAAAAACATAGAAAAACGCTGTTTTTAACTATTCAAACTGACAAATTCATGTTTTTTTCGTGTGAAACGGCGATTTATGAGAAATGACGATAAAATTGCTGTTTTAAACTTGCAAAAACATAGAAAAACGCTGTTTTGAACTATTCAAACTGACAAATTCATATTTCTTTCGTGTGAAACGGAGATTTATGAGAAATGACGATAAAATTGCTTTTTTAAACTTGCAAAAACATATAAAAACGCTGTTTTGAACTATTAAAACTGACAAATTCATGTTTCTTTCGTGCGAAACGGCGATTTATGAGAAATGACGTTAAATTTGCTGTTTTAAACTTGCAAAAACATAGAAAAACGCTGTTTTCAACTATTCAAACTGATAAATTCATGATTCTTACGTTGGAAACTGTGGATTTTTGTGAAATCACGATAAAATTGCTGTTTTAAACTTGCAAAAACATTGAAAAACGATGTTTTCAACTATTCAAACTGACAAATTCATGTTTCTTTCGTGCTAAACGGCGATTTATGAGAAATGACGATAAAATTGCTGTTTTTAACTTGCAAAAACATAGAAAAACGCTGTTTTGAACTATTCAAACTGACAAATTCATGTTTCTTTTGTGCGAAACGGCGATTTATGAGAAATGACGATAGAATTGCTGTTTTAAACTTGCAAAAACATAGAAAAACGCTGTTTTCAACTATTCAAACTGATAAATTCATGTTTCTTTCGTGCGAAACGGCGATTTATGAGAAATGACGATAAAATTGCTGTTTTAAACTTGCAAAAACATAGAAAAACGCTGTTTTCAACTATTCAAACTGACAAATTCATGTTTCTTTCGTGTAAAACGGCGATTTATGAGAAATGACGTCAAAATTGCTGTTTTAAACTTGAAAAAACAGAGAAAAACGCTGTTTTGATCTATTCAAACAGACAAATTCATGTTTCTTTTGTGCGAAACGGCGATTTATGAGAAATGACGATAAAATTGCTGTTCTAAACTTGCAAAAACATAGAAAACGCTGTTTTCAACTATTCAAACTGATAAATTCATGTTTCTTACGTTCGAAACGGTGGATTTTTGTGAAATCACGATAAAATTGCTGTTTTAAACTTGCAAAAACATAGAAAAACGCTGTTTTCAACCTTTCAAACTGATAAATTCATGTTTCTTACGTTGGAAACTGTGGATTTTTTTGAAATCACGATAAAATTGCTGTTTTAAACTTGCAAAAACATTGAAAAACGCTGTTTTCAACTATTCATACTAACAAATTCATGTTTCTTCCGTGCGAAACGGCGATTTATGAGAAATGACGATAAAATTGCTGTTTTAAACTTGCAAAAACATAGAAAAACGCTGTTTTGAACTATTCAAACTGAGAAATTCATGTTTCTTTCGTGCGAAACGGCGATTTATGAGAAATGACGATAAAATTGCTGTTTTAAACTTGCAAAAACATAGAAAAACGCTGTTTTTAACTATTCAAACTGATAAATTCAGGTTTCTTTCGTGCGAAACGGCGATTTATGAGAAATGACGATAAAATTGCTGTTTTAAACTTGCAAAAACATAGAAAAACGCTGTTTTAAACTATTCAAACTGACAAATTCATGTTTTTTTCGTGCGAAACGGCGATTTATGAGAAATGACGATAAAATTGCTGTTTTAAACTTGCAAAAACATAGAAAAACGCTGTTTTCAACTATTCAAACTGATAAATTCATGTTTCTTACGTTGGAAACTGTGGATTTTTGTGAAATCACGATAAAATTGCTGTTTTAAACTTGCAAAAACATTGAAAAACGATGTTTTCAACTATTCAAACTGACAAATTCATGTTTCTTTCGTGTGAAATGGCGATTTATGAGAAATGACGATAAAATTGCTGTTTTAAACTTGCAAAAACATAGAAAAACGCTGTTTTGAACTATTCAAACTGACAAATTCATGTTTCTTCCGTGCGAAACGGCGATTTATGAGAAATGACGATAAAATTGTTGTTTTAAACTTGCAAAAACATAGAAAAACGCTGTTTTGAACTATTCAAACTGATAAATTCAGGTTTCTTTCGTGCGAAACTGCGATTTATGAGAAATGACGATAGAATTGCTGTTTTAAACTTGCAAAAACAGAGAAAAACGCTGTTTTGAACTATTCAAACTGACAAATTCATGTTTCTTTCGTGCGAAACGGCGATTTATGAGAAATGACGATTAAATTGCGGTTTTATACTTGCAAAAACATAGAAAAGTGCTGTTTTTAACTATTCAAACTGATAAATTCATGTTTCTTACTTTCGAAACGGTGGATTTTTGTGAAATCACGATAAAATTGCTGTTTTAAACTTGCAAAAACATTGAAAAACGATGTTTTCAACTATTCAAACTGACAAATTCATGTGTCTTTCGTGCGAAACAGCGATTAATGAGAAATTACGATAAAATTGCTGTTTTAAACTTGCAAAAACATAGAAAAACGCTGTTTTGAACTATTCAAACTGACAAATTCATGTTTCTTTTGTGCGAAACGGCGATTTATGAGAAATGACGATAGAATTGCTGTTTTAAACTTGCAAAAACATAGAAAAACGCTGTTTTGAACTATTCAAACTGACAAATTCATGTTTCTTTTGTGCGAAACGGCGATTTATGAGAAATGACGATAGAATTGCTGTTTTAAACTTGCAAAAACATAGAAAAACGCTGTTTTCAACTATTCAAACTGATAAATTCATGTTTCTTTCGTGCGAAACGGCGATTTATGAGAAATGACGATAAAATTGCTGTTTTAAACTTGCAAAAACATAGAAAAACGCTGTTTTCAACTATTCAAACTGACAAATTCATGTTTCTTTCGTGTAAAACGGCGATTTATGAGAAATGACGTCAAAATTGCTGTTTTAAACTTGAAAAAACAGAGAAAAACGCTGTTTTGATCTATTCAAACAGACAAATTCATGTTTCTTTTGTGCGAAACGGCGATTTATGAGAAATGACGATAAAATTGCTGTTCTAAACTTGCAAAAACATAGAAAACGCTGTTTTCAACTATTCAAACTGATAAATTCATGTTTCTTACGTTCGAAACGGTGGATTTTTGTGAAATCACGATAAAATTGCTGTTTTAAACTTGCAAAAACATAGAAAAACGCTGTTTTCAACCTTTCAAACTGATAAATTCATGTTTCTTACGTTGGAAACTGTGGATTTTTTTGAAATCACGATAAAATTGCTGTTTTAAACTTGCAAAAACATTGAAAAACGCTGTTTTCAACTATTCATACTAACAAATTCATGTTTCTTCCGTGCGAAACGGCGATTTATGAGAAATGACGATAAAATTGCTGTTTTAAACTTGCAAAAACATAGAAAAACGCTGTTTTGAACTATTCAAACTGAGAAATTCATGTTTCTTTCGTGCGAAACGGCGATTTATGAGAAATGACGATAAAATTGCTGTTTTAAACTTGCAAAAACATAGAAAAACGCTGTTTTTAACTATTCAAACTGATAAATTCAGGTTTCTTTCGTGCGAAACGGCGATTTATGAGAAATGACGATAAAATTGCTGTTTTAAACTTGCAAAAACATAGAAAAACGCTGTTTTAAACTATTCAAACTGACAAATTCATGTTTTTTTCGTGCGAAACGGCGATTTATGAGAAATGACGATAAAATTGCTGTTTTAAACTTGCAAAAACATAGAAAAACGCTGTTTTAACTTTAACTTTAACTTTATTTCTTTTATCCTGCGATACATGTACAATGCATATGGATGGCGTCAGTAATAAAATAATAATACATATACATATAAAGAATATTGTTAAATGTAGCTACACAAAATTAAATACTATATAATAACATAAATGTAAAGTAGTTTGGTGTTGCTGATCCCACCCACTATTCAAACTGATAAATTCATGTTTCTTACGTTGGAAACTGTGGATTTTTGTGAAATCACGATAAAATTGCTGTTTTAAACTTGCAAAAACATTGAAAAACGATGTTTTCAACTATTCAAACTGACAAATTCATGTTTCTTTCGTGTGAAATGGCGATTTATGAGAAATGACGATAAAATTGCTGTTTTAAACTTGCAAAAACATAGAAAAACGCTGTTTTGAACTATTCAAACTGACAAATTCATGTTTCTTCCGTGCGAAACGGCGATTTATGAGAAATGACGATAAAATTGTTGTTTTAAACTTGCAAAAACATAGAAAAACGCTGTTTTGAACTATTCAAACTGATAAATTCAGGTTTCTTTCGTGCGAAACTGCGATTTATGAGAAATGACGATAGAATTGCTGTTTTAAACTTGCAAAAACATAGAAAAACGATGTTTTCAACTATTCAAACTGACAAATTCATGTTTCTTTCGTGTGAAACGGCGATTTATGAGAAATGACGATAAAATTGCTGTTTTAAACTTGCAAAAACAGAGAAAAACGCTGTTTTGAACTATTCAAACTGACAAATTCATGTTTCTTTCGTGCGAAACGGCGATTTATGAGAAATGACGATTAAATTGCGGTTTTATACTTGCAAAAACATAGAAAAGTGCTGTTTTTAACTATTCAAACTGATAAATTCATGTTTCTTACTTTCGAAACGGTGGATTTTTGTGAAATCACGATAAAATTGCTGTTTTAAACTTGCAAAAACATTGAAAAACGATGTTTTCAACTATTCAAACTGACAAATTCATGTGTCTTTCGTGCGAAACAGCGATTAATGAGAAATTACGATAAAATTGCTGTTTTAAACTTGCAAAAACATAGAAAAACGCTGTTTTGAACTATTCAAACTGACAAATTCATGTTTCTTTCGTGCGAAACGGCGATTTATGAGAAATTACGATAAAATTGCTGTTTTAAACTTGCAAAAACATAGAAAAACGCTGCTTTGAACTACTCAAACTGACAAATTCATGTTTCTTTCGTGTGAAACGGCGATTTATGAGAAATGACGATAAAATTGCTGTTTTAAACTTGCAAAAACAGAGAAAAACGCTGTTTTGAACTATTCAAACTGATAAATTCATGTTTCTTAAGTTCGAAACGGTGGATTTTTGTGAAATCACGATAAAATTGCTGTTTTAAACTTGCAAAAACATTAAAAAACGCTGTTTTCAACTATTCATACTGAAAAATTCATGTTTCTTCCGTGCGAAACAGCGATTTATGAGAAATGACGATAAAATTGCTGTTTTAAACTTGCAAAAACATAGAAAAACGCTGTTTTGAACTATTCAAACTGACAAATTCATGTTTCTTTCGTGCGAAACGGCGATTTATGAGAAATGACGATAAAATTGCTGTTTTAAACTTGCAAAAACATAGAAAAACGCTGTTTTTAACTATTCAAACTGATAAATTCAGGTTTCTTTCGTGTGAAACGGCGATTTATGAGAAATGACGATAAAATTGCTGTTTTAAACTTGCAAAAACATAGAAAAACGCTGTTTTTAACTATTCAAACTGATAAATTCAGGTTTCTTTCGTGTGAAACGGCGATTTATGAGAAATGACGATAAAATTGCTGTTTTAAACTTGCAAAAACATAGAAAAACGCTGTTTTTAACTATTCAAACTGACAAATTCATGTTTTTTTCGTGTGAAACGGTGATTTATGAGAAATGACGATAAAATTGCTGTTTTAAACTTGCAAAAACATAGAAAAACGCTGTTTTGAACTATTCAAACTGACAAATTCATATTTCTTTCGTGTGAAACGGAGATTTATGAGAAATGACGATAAAATTGCTTTTTTAAACTTGCAAAAACATATAAAAACGCTGTTATGAACTATTAAAACTGACAAATTCATGTTTCTTTCGTGCGAAACGGCGATTTATGAGAAATGACGATAAATTTGCTGTTTTAAACTTGCAAAAACATAGAAAAACGCTGTTTTCAACTATTTAAACTGATAAATTCATGATTCTTACGTTGGAAACTGTGGATTTTTGTGAAATCACGATAAAATTGCTGTTTTAAACTTGCAAAAACATTGAAAAACGATGTTTTCAACTATTCAAACTGACAAATTCATGTTTCTTTCGTGCGAAACGGCGATTTATGAGAAATGACGATAAAATTGCTGTTTTTAACTTGCAAAAACATAGAAAAACGCTGTTTTGAACTATTCAAACTGACAAATTCATGTTTCTTTCGTGCGAAACGGCGATTTATGAGAAATGACGATAAAATTGCTGTTTTTAACTTGCAAAAACATAGAAGAACGCTGTTTTCAACTATTCAAACTGATAAATTCATGTTTCTTAAGTTCGAAACGGTGGATTTTTGTAAAATCACGATAAAATTGCTGTTTTAAACTTGAAAACATTGAAAAACGCTGTTTTTAACTATTCAAACTGACAAATTCATGTTTTTTCCGTGCGAAACGGCGATTTATGAGATATGACGATAAAATTGCTGTTTTAAACTTGCAAAAACATAGAAAAACGCTGTTTTGAACTATTCAAACTGACAAATTCATGTATCTTTCGTGCGAAACGGCGATTTATGAGAAATGACGATAAAATTGCTGTTTTAAACTTGCAAAAACATAGAAAAACGCTGTTTTGAACTATTCAAACTGACAAATTCATGTTTCTTTCGTGCGAAACGGCGATTTATGAGAAATGGCGATAAAATTGCTGTTTTAAACTTGCAAAAACATAGAAAAACGCTGTTTTGAACTATTCAAACTGACAAATTCATGTTTCTTTCGGGTGAAACGGCGATTTATGAGAAATGACGATAAAATTGCTGTTTTAAACTTGCAAAACATAGAAAAACACTGTTTTCAACTATTTAAACTGATAAATTCATGTTTCTTACGTTCGAAACGGTGGATTTTTGTGAAATCACGATAAAATTGCTGTTTTAAACTTGCAAAAACATAGAAAAACGCTGTTTTCAACTACTCAAACTGATAAATTCATGTTTCTTACGTTGGAAACGGTGGATTTTTGTGAAATCACGATAAAATTGCTGTTTTAAACTTGCAAAAACATAGAAAAACGCTGTTTTGAACTATTCAAACTGACAAATTCATGTTTCTTTCGTGCGAAATGCGATTTATGAGAAATGATGATAAAATTGCTGTTTTTAACTTGCAAAAACATAGTAAAACGCTGTTTTCAACTATTCAAACTGATAAATTCATGTTTCTTAAGTTCGAAACGGTGGATTTTTTGTGAAATCACGATAAAATTGCTGTTTTAAACTTGCAGAAACATTGAAAAACGCTGTTTTCAACTATTCAAACTGACAAATTAATGTTTCTTCCGTGCGAAACGGCGATTTATGAGAAATGACGATAAAATTGCTGTTTTAAACTTGCAAAAACATAGAAAAACGCTGTTTTGAACTATTCAAACTGACAAATTCATGTTTCTTTCGTGCGAAACGGCGATTTATGAGAAATGACGATAAAATTGCTGTTTTAAACTTGCAAAAACATAGAAAAACGCTGTTTTTAACTAATCAAACTGATAAATTCAGGTTTCTTTCGTGCGAAACGGCGATTTATGAGAAATGACAATAAAATTGCTGTTTTAAACTTGCAAAAACATAGAAAAACGCTGTTTTGAACTATTCAAACTGACAAATTCATGTTTCTTTCGTGCGAAACGGCGATTTATGAGAAATGACGATAAAATTGCTGTTTTAAACTTGCAAAAACATAGAAAAACGCTGTTTTCAACTATTCAAACTGATAAATTCATGTTTCTTTCGTGCGAAACGGCGATTTATGAGAAATGACGATAAAATTGCTGTTTTAAACTTGCAAAAACATAGAAAAACGTTGTTTTGAACTATTTAAACTGACAAATTCATGTTTCTTTCGTGTGAAACGGAGATTTATGAGAAATGACGATAAAATTGCTGTTTTAAACTTGCAAAAACATAGAAAAACGCTGTTTTGAACTATTAAAACTGACAAATTCATGTTTCTTTCGTGCGAAACGGCGATTTATGAGAAATGACGATAAAATTGCTGTTTTAAACTTGCAAAAACATAGAAAAACGTTGTTTTGAACTATTTAAACTGACAAATTCATGTTTCTTTCGTGTGAAACGGAGATTTATGAGAAATGACGATAAAATTGCTGTTTTAAACTTGCAAAAACATAGAAAAATGCTGTTTTCAACTATTCAAACTGATAAATTCATGTTTCTTACGTTGGAAACTGTGGATTTTTGTGAAATCACGATAAAATTGCTGTTTTAAACTTGCAAAAACATAGAAAAACGCTGTTTTGAACTATTAAAACTGACAAATTCATGTTTCTTTCGTGCGAAACGGCGATTTATGAGAAATGACGATAAAATTGCTGTTTTAAACTTGCAGAAACATAGAAAAACGTTGTTTTGAACTATTTAAACTGACAAATTCATGTTCTTTCGTGTGAAACGGAGATTTATGAGAAATGACGATAAAATTGCTGTTTTAAACTTGCAAAAACATAGAAAAATGCTGTTTTCAACTATTCAAACTGATAAATTCATGTTTCTTACGTTGGAAACTGTGGATTTTTGTAAAATCACGATAAAATTGCTGTTTTAAACTTGCAAAAACATTGAAAAACGATGTTTTCAACTATTCAAACTGACAAATTCATGTTTCTTTTGTGTGAAACGGCGATTTATGAGAAATGACGATAAAATTGCTGTTTTAAACTTGCAAAAACATAGAAAAACGCTGTTTTGAACTATTCAAACTGACAAATTCATGTTTCTTCCGTGCGAAACGGCGATTTATGAGAAATGACGATAAAATTGTTGTTTTA
This sequence comes from Poecilus cupreus, assembly GCA_963942605.1. NCBI lineage: Eukaryota > Metazoa > Arthropoda > Insecta > Coleoptera > Carabidae > Poecilus > Poecilus cupreus. The sequence continues at coordinate 9,470 of CAWWDY010000332.1, forward strand.
AACTTGCAAAAACATAGAAAAACGCTGTTTTGAACTATTCAAACTGATAAATTCAGGTTTCTTTCGTGCGAAACTGCGATTTATGAGAAATGACGATAGAATTGCTGTTTTAAACTTGCAAAAACATAGAAAAACGATGTTTTCAACTATTCAAACTGACAAATTCATGTTTCTTTCGTGTGAAACGGCGATTTATGAGAAATGACGATAAAATTGCTGTTTTAAACTTGCAAAAACAGAGAAAAACGCTGTTTTGAACTATTCAAACTGACAAATTCATGTTTCTTTCGTGCGAAACGGCGATTTATGAGAAATGACGATTAAATTGCGGTTTTATACTTGCAAAAACATAGAAAAGTGCTGTTTTTAACTATTCAAACTGATAAATTCATGTTTCTTACTTTCGAAACGGTGGATTTTTGTGAAATCACGATAAAATTGCTGTTTTAAACTTGCAAAAACATTGAAAAACGATGTTTTCAACTATTCAAACTGACAAATTCATGTGTCTTTCGTGCGAAACAGCGATTAATGAGAAATTACGATAAAATTGCTGTTTTAAACTTGCAAAAACATAGAAAAACGCTGTTTTGAACTATTCAAACTGACAAATTCATGTTTCTTTCGTGCGAAACGGCGATTTATGAGAAATTACGATAAAATTGCTGTTTTAAACTTGCAAAAACATAGAAAAACGCTGCTTTGAACTACTCAAACTGACAAATTCATGTTTCTTTCGTGTGAAACGGCGATTTATGAGAAATGACGATAAAATTGCTGTTTTAAACTTGCAAAAACAGAGAAAAACGCTGTTTTGAACTATTCAAACTGATAAATTCATGTTTCTTAAGTTCGAAACGGTGGATTTTTGTGAAATCACGATAAAATTGCTGTTTTAAACTTGCAAAAACATTGAAAAACGCTGTTTTCAACTATTCATACTGAAAAATTCATGTTTCTTCCGTGCGAAACAGCGATTTATGAGAAATGACGATAAAATTGCTGTTTTAAACTTGCAAAAACATAGAAAAACGCTGTTTTGAACTATTCAAACTGACAAATTCATGTTTCTTTCGTGCGAAACGGCGATTTATGAGAAATGACGATAAAATTGCTGTTTTAAACTTGCAAAAACATAGAAAAACGCTGTTTTTAACTATTCAAACTGATAAATTCAGGTTTCTTTCGTGTGAAACGGCGATTTATGAGAAATGACGATAAAATTGCTGTTTTAAACTTGCAAAAACATAGAAAAACGCTGTTTTTAACTATTCAAACTGATAAATTCAGGTTTCTTTCGTGTGAAACGGCGATTTATGAGAAATGACGATAAAATTGCTGTTTTAAACTTGCAAAAACATAGAAAAACGCTGTTTTTAACTATTCAAACTGACAAATTCATGTTTTTTTCGTGTGAAACGGCGATTTATGAGAAATGACGATAAAATTGCTGTTTTAAACTTGCAAAAACATAGAAAAACGCTGTTTTGAACTATTCAAACTGACAAATTCATATTTCTTTCGTGTGAAACGGAGATTTATGAGAAATGACGATAAAATTGCTTTTTTAAACTTGCAAAAACATATAAAAACGCTGTTATGAACTATTAAAACTGACAAATTCATGTTTCTTTCGTGCGAAACGGCGATTTATGAGAAATGACGATAAATTTGCTGTTTTAAACTTGCAAAAACATAGAAAAACGCTGTTTTCAACTATTCAAACTGATAAATTCATGATTCTTACGTTGGAAACTGTGGATTTTTGTGAAATCACGATAAAATTGCTGTTTTAAACTTGCAAAAACATTGAAAAACGATGTTTTCAACTATTCAAACTGACAAATTCATGTTTCTTTCGTGCGAAACGGCGATTTATGAGAAATGACGATAAAATTGCTGTTTTTAACTTGCAAAAACATAGAAAAACGCTGTTTTGAACTATTCAAACTGACAAATTCATGTTTCTTTCGTGCGAAACGGCGATTTATGAGAAATGACGATAAAATTGCTGTTTTTAACTTGCAAAAACATAGAAGAACGCTGTTTTCAACTATTCAAACTGATAAATTCATGTTTCTTAAGTTCGAAACGGTGGATTTTTGTAAAATCACGATAAAATTGCTGTTTTAAACTTGAAAACATTGAAAAACGCTGTTTTTAACTATTCAAACTGACAAATTCATGTTTTTTCCGTGCGAAACGGCGATTTATGAGATATGACGATAAAATTGCTGTTTTAAACTTGCAAAAACATAGAAAAACGCTGTTTTGAACTATTCAAACTGACAAATTCATGTATCTTTCGTTCGAAACGGCGATTTATGAGAAATGACGATAAAATTGCTGTTTTAAACTTGCAAAAACATAGAAAAACGCTGTTTTGAACTATTCAAACTGACAAATTCATGTTTCTTTCGTGCGAAACGGCGATTTATGAGAAATGGCGATAAAATTGCTGTTTTAAACTTGCAAAAACATAGAAAAACGCTGTTTTGAACTATTCAAACTGACAAATTCATGTTTCTTTCGGGTGAAACGGCGATTTATGAGAAATGACGATAAAATTGCTGTTTTAAACTTGCAAAACATAGAAAAACACTGTTTTCAACTATTTAAACTGATAAATTCATGTTTCTTACGTTCGAAACGGTGGATTTTTGTGAAATCACGATAAAATTGCTGTTTTAAACTTGCAAAAACATAGAAAAACGCTGTTTTCAACTACTCAAACTGATAAATTCATGTTTCTTACGTTGGAAACGGTGGATTTTTGTGAAATCACGATAAAATTGCTGTTTTAAACTTGCAAAAACATAGAAAAACGCTGTTTTGAACTATTCAAACTGACAAATTCATGTTTCTTTCGTGCGAAATGCGATTTATGAGAAATGATGATAAAATTGCTGTTTTTAACTTGCAAAAACATAGTAAAACGCTGTTTTCAACTATTCAAACTGATAAATTCATGTTTCTTAAGTTCGAAACGGTGGATTTTTTGTGAAATCACGATAAAATTGCTGTTTTAAACTTGCAGAAACATTGAAAAACGCTGTTTTCAACTATTCAAACTGACAAATTAATGTTTCTTCCGTGCGAAACGGCGATTTATGAGAAATGACGATAAAATTGCTGTTTTAAACTTGCAAAAACATAGAAAAACGCTGTTTTGAACTATTCAAACTGACAAATTCATGTTTCTTTCGTGCGAAACGGCGATTTATGAGAAATGACGATAAAATTGCTGTTTTAAACTTGCAAAAACATAGAAAAACGCTGTTTTTAACTAATCAAACTGATAAATTCAGGTTTCTTTCGTGCGAAACGGCGATTTATGAGAAATGACAATAAAATTGCTGTTTTAAACTTGCAAAAACATAGAAAAACGCTGTTTTGAACTATTCAAACTGACAAATTCATGTTTCTTTCGTGCGAAACGGCGATTTATGAGAAATGACGATAAAATTGCTGTTTTAAACTTGCAAAAACATAGAAAAACGCTGTTTTCAACTATTCAAACTGATAAATTCATGTTTCTTTCGTGCGAAACGGCGATTTATGAGAAATGACGATAAAATTGCTGTTTTAAACTTGCAAAAACATAGAAAAACGTTGTTTTGAACTATTTAAACTGACAAATTCATGTTTCTTTCGTGTGAAACGGAGATTTATGAGAAATGACGATAAAATTGCTGTTTTAAACTTGCAAAAACATAGAAAAACGCTGTTTTGAACTATTAAAACTGACAAATTCATGTTTCTTTCGTGCGAAACGGCGATTTATGAGAAATGACGATAAAATTGCTGTTTTAAACTTGCAAAAACATAGAAAAACGTTGTTTTGAACTATTTAAACTGACAAATTCATGTTTCTTTCGTGTGAAACGGAGATTTATGAGAAATGACGATAAAATTGCTGTTTTAAACTTGCAAAAACATAGAAAAATGCTGTTTTCAACTATTCAAACTGATAAATTCATGTTTCTTACGTTGGAAACTGTGGATTTTTGTGAAATCACGATAAAATTGCTGTTTTAAACTTGCAAAAACATTGAAAAACGATGTTTTCAACTATTCAAACTGACAAATTCATGTTTCTTTTGTGTGAAACGGCGATTTATGAGAAATGACGATAAAATTGCTGTTTTAAACTTGCAAAAACATAGAAAAACGCTGTTTTGAACTATTCAAACTGACAAATTCATGTTTCTTCCGTGCGAAACGGCGATTTATGAGAAATGACGATAAAATTGTTGTTTTAAACTTGCAAAAACATAGAAAAACGCTGTTTTAAACTATTCAAACTGATAAATTCAGGTTTCTTTCGTGCGAAACTGCGATTTATGAGAAATGACGATAGAATTGCTGTTTTAAACTTGCAAAAACATAGAAAAACGCTGTTTTCAACTATTCAAACTGATAAATTCATGTTTCTTTCGTGCGAAACGGCGATTTATGAGAAATGACGATAAAATTGCTATTTTAAACTTGCAAAAACATAGAAAAACGCTGTTTTGAACTATTCAAACTGACAAATTCATGTTTCTTTCGTGTGAAACGGCGATTTATGAGAAATGACGTCAAAATTGCTGTTTTAAACTTGAAAAAACAGAGAAAAACGCTGTTTTGATCTATTCAAACAGACAAATTCATGTTTCTTTTGTGCGAAACGGCGATTTATGAGAAATGACGATAAAATTGCTGTTCTAAACTTGCAAAAACATAGAAAAACGCTGTTTTCAACTATTTAAACTGATAAATTCATGTTTCTTACGTTCGAAACGGTGGATTTTTGTGAAATCACGATAAAATTGCTGTTTTAAACTTGCAAAAACATAGAAAAACGCTGTTTTCAACTATTCAAACTGATAAATTCATGTTTCTTACGTTGGAAACTGTGGATTTTTTTGAAATCACGATAAAATTGCTGTTTTAAACTTGCAAAAACAGAGAAAAACGCTGTTTTGAACTATTCAAACTGACAAATTCATGTTTCTTTCGTGCGAAACGGCGATTTATGAGAAATGACGATTAAATTGCGGTTTTAAACTTGCAAAAACATAGAAAAACGCTGCTTTGAACTATTCAAACTGACAAATTCATGTTTCTTTCGTGTGAAACGGCGATTTATGAGAAATGACGATAAAATTGCTGTTTTAAACATGCAAAAACAGAGAAAAACGCTGTTTTGAACTATTCAAACTGATAAATTCATGTTTCTTAAGTTCGAAACGGTGGATTTTTGTGAAATCACGATAAAATTGCTGTTTTAAACTTGCAAAAACATTGAAAAACGCTGTTTTCAACTATTCAAACTGACAAATTCATGTTTCTTCCGTGCGAAACGGCGATTTATGAGAAATGACGATAAAATTGCTGTTTTAAATTTGCAAAAACATAGAAAAACGCTGTTTTGAACTATTCAAACTGACAAATTCATGTTTCTTTCGTGCGAAACGGCGATTTATGAGAAATGACGATAAAATTGCTGTTTTAAACTTGCAAAAACATAGAAAAACGCTGTTTTTAACTATTCAAACTGATAAATTCAGGTTTCTTTCGTGCGAAACGGCGATTTATGAGAAATGACGATAAAATTGCTGTTTTAAACTTGCAAAAACATAGAAAAACGCTGTTTTTAACTATTCAAACTGACAAATTCATGTTTTTTTCGTGCGAAACGGCGATTTATGAGAAATGACGATAAAATTGCTGTTTTAAACTTGCAAAAACATAGAAAAACGCTGTTTTCAACTATTCAAACTGATAAATTCATGTTTCTTTCGTGCGAAACGGCGATTTATGAGAAATGACGAAAAAATTGCTGTTTTAAACTTGCAAAAACATAGAAAAACGCTGCTTTGAACTACTCAAACTGACAAATTCATGTTTCTTTCGTGTGAAACGGCGATTTATGAGAAATGACGATAAAATTGCTGTTTTAAACTTGCAAAAACAGAGAAAAACGCTGTTTTGAACTATTCAAACTGATAAATTCATGTTTCTTAAGTTCGAAACGGTGGATTTTTGTGAAATCACGATAAAATTGCTGTTTTAAACTTGCAAAAACATTGAAAAACGCTGTTTTCAACTATTCATACTGAAAAATTCATGTTTCTTCCGTGCGAAACAGCGATTTATGAGAAATGACGATAAAATTGCTGTTTTAAACTTGCAAAAACATAGAAAAACGCTGTTTTGAACTATTCAAACTGACAAATTCATGTTTCTTTCGTGCGAAACGGCGATTTATGAGAAATGACGATAAAATTGCTGTTTTAAACTTGCAAAAACATAGAAAAACGCTGTTTTTAACTATTCAAACTGATAAATTCAGGTTTCTTTCGTGTGAAACGGCGATTTATGAGAAATGACGATAAAATTGCTGTTTTAAACTTGCAAAAACATAGAAAAACGCTGTTTTTAACTATTCAAACTGATAAATTCAGGTTTCTTTCGTGTGAAACGGCGATTTATGAGAAATGACGATAAAATTGCTGTTTTAAACTTGCAAAAACATAGAAAAACGCTGTTTTTAACTATTCAAACTGACAAATTCATGTTTTTTTCGTGTGAAACGGCGATTTATGAGAAATGACGATAAAATTGCTGTTTTAAACTTGCAAAAACATAGAAAAACGCTGTTTTGAACTATTCAAACTGACAAATTCATATTTCTTTCGTGTGAAACGGAGATTTATGAGAAATGACGATAAAATTGCTTTTTTAAACTTGCAAAAACATATAAAAACGCTGTTATGAACTATTAAAACTGACAAATTCATGTTTCTTTCGTGCGAAACGGCGATTTATGAGAAATGACGATAAATTTGCTGTTTTAAACTTGCAAAAACATAGAAAAACGCTGTTTTCAACTATTCAAACTGATAAATTCATGATTCTTACGTTGGAAACTGTGGATTTTTGTGAAATCACGATAAAATTGCTGTTTTAAACTTGCAAAAACATTGAAAAACGATGTTTTCAACTATTCAAACTGACAAATTCATGTTTCTTTCGTGCGAAACGGCGATTTATGAGAAATGACGATAAAATTGCTGTTTTTAACTTGCAAAAACATAGAAAAACGCTGTTTTGAACTATTCAAACTGACAAATTCATGTTTCTTTCGTGCGAAACGGCGATTTATGAGAAATGACGATAAAATTGCTGTTTTTAACTTGCAAAAACATAGAAGAACGCTGTTTTCAACTATTCAAACTGATAAATTCATGTTTCTTAAGTTCGAAACGGTGGATTTTTGTAAAATCACGATAAAATTGCTGTTTTAAACTTGAAAACATTGAAAAACGCTGTTTTTAACTATTCAAACTGACAAATTCATGTTTTTTCCGTGCGAAACGGCGATTTATGAGATATGACGATAAAATTGCTGTTTTAAACTTGCAAAAACATAGAAAAACGCTGTTTTGAACTATTCAAACTGACAAATTCATGTATCTTTCGTTCGAAACGGCGATTTATGAGAAATGACGATAAAATTGCTGTTTTAAACTTGCAAAAACATAGAAAAACGCTGTTTTGAACTATTCAAACTGACAAATTCATGTTTCTTTCGTGCGAAACGGCGATTTATGAGAAATGGCGATAAAATTGCTGTTTTAAACTTGCAAAAACATAGAAAAACGCTGTTTTGAACTATTCAAACTGACAAATTCATGTTTCTTTCGGGTGAAACGGCGATTTATGAGAAATGACGATAAAATTGCTGTTTTAAACTTGCAAAACATAGAAAAACACTGTTTTCAACTATTTAAACTGATAAATTCATGTTTCTTACGTTCGAAACGGTGGATTTTTGTGAAATCACGATAAAATTGCTGTTTTAAACTTGCAAAAACATAGAAAAACGCTGTTTTCAACTACTCAAACTGATAAATTCATGTTTCTTACGTTGGAAACGGTGGATTTTTGTGAAATCACGATAAAATTGCTGTTTTAAACTTGCAAAAACATAGAAAAACGCTGTTTTGAACTATTCAAACTGACAAATTCATGTTTCTTTCGTGCGAAATGCGATTTATGAGAAATGATGATAAAATTGCTGTTTTTAACTTGCAAAAACATAGTAAAACGCTGTTTTCAACTATTCAAACTGATAAATTCATGTTTCTTAAGTTCGAAACGGTGGATTTTTTGTGAAATCACGATAAAATTGCTGTTTTAAACTTGCAGAAACATTGAAAAACGCTGTTTTCAACTATTCAAACTGACAAATTAATGTTTCTTCCGTGCGAAACGGCGATTTATGAGAAATGACGATAAAATTGCTGTTTTAAACTTGCAAAAACATAGAAAAACGCTGTTTTGAACTATTCAAACTGACAAATTCATGTTTCTTTCGTGCGAAACGGCGATTTATGAGAAATGACGATAAAATTGCTGTTTTAAACTTGCAAAAACATAGAAAAACGCTGTTTTTAACTAATCAAACTGATAAATTCAGGTTTCTTTCGTGCGAAACGGCGATTTATGAGAAATGACAATAAAATTGCTGTTTTAAACTTGCAAAAACATAGAAAAACGCTGTTTTGAACTATTCAAACTGACAAATTCATGTTTCTTTCGTGCGAAACGGCGATTTATGAGAAATGACGATAAAATTGCTGTTTTAAACTTGCAAAAACATAGAAAAACGCTGTTTTCAACTATTCAAACTGATAAATTCATGTTTCTTTCGTGCGAAACGGCGATTTATGAGAAATGACGATAAAATTGCTGTTTTAAACTTGCAAAAACATAGAAAAACGTTGTTTTGAACTATTTAAACTGACAAATTCATGTTTCTTTCGTGTGAAACGGAGATTTATGAGAAATGACGATAAAATTGCTGTTTTAAACTTGCAAAAACATAGAAAAACGCTGTTTTGAACTATTAAAACTGACAAATTCATGTTTCTTTCGTGCGAAACGGCGATTTATGAGAAATGACGATAAAATTGCTGTTTTAAACTTGCAAAAACATAGAAAAACGTTGTTTTGAACTATTTAAACTGACAAATTCATGTTTCTTTCGTGTGAAACGGAGATTTATGAGAAATGACGATAAAATTGCTGTTTTAAACTTGCAAAAACATAGAAAAATGCTGTTTTCAACTATTCAAACTGATAAATTCATGTTTCTTACGTTGGAAACTGTGGATTTTTGTGAAATCACGATAAAATTGCTGTTTTAAACTTGCAAAAACATTGAAAAACGATGTTTTCAACTATTCAAACTGACAAATTCATGTTTCTTTTGTGTGAAACGGCGATTTATGAGAAATGACGATAAAATTGCTGTTTTAAACTTGCAAAAACATAGAAAAACGCTGTTTTGAACTATTCAAACTGACAAATTCATGTTTCTTCCGTGCGAAACGGCGATTTATGAGAAATGACGATAAAATTGTTGTTTTAAACTTGCAAAAACATAGAAAAACGCTGTTTTAAACTATTCAAACTGATAAATTCAGGTTTCTTTCGTGCGAAACTGCGATTTATGAGAAATGACGATAGAATTGCTGTTTTAAACTTGCAAAAACATAGAAAAACGCTGTTTTCAACTATTCAAACTGATAAATTCATGTTTCTTTCGTGCGAAACGGCGATTTATGAGAAATGACGATAAAATTGCTATTTTAAACTTGCAAAAACATAGAAAAACGCTGTTTTGAACTATTCAAACTGACAAATTCATGTTTCTTTCGTGTGAAACGGCGATTTATGAGAAATGACGTCAAAATTGCTGTTTTAAACTTGAAAAAACAGAGAAAAACGCTGTTTTGATCTATTCAAACAGACAAATTCATGTTTCTTTTGTGCGAAACGGCGATTTATGAGAAATGACGATAAAATTGCTGTTCTAAACTTGCAAAAACATAGAAAAACGCTGTTTTCAACTATTTAAACTGATAAATTCATGTTTCTTACGTTCGAAACGGTGGATTTTTGTGAAATCACGATAAAATTGCTGTTTTAAACTTGCAAAAACATAGAAAAACGCTGTTTTCAACTATTCAAACTGATAAATTCATGTTTCTTACGTTGGAAACTGTGGATTTTTTTGAAATCACGATAAAATTGCTGTTTTAAACTTGCAAAAACAGAGAAAAACGCTGTTTTGAACTATTCAAACTGACAAATTCATGTTTCTTTCGTGCGAAACGGCGATTTATGAGAAATGACGATTAAATTGCGGTTTTAAACTTGCAAAAACATAGAAAAACGCTGCTTTGAACTATTCAAACTGACAAATTCATGTTTCTTTCGTGTGAAACGGCGATTTATGAGAAATGACGATAAAATTGCTGTTTTAAACATGCAAAAACAGAGAAAAACGCTGTTTTGAACTATTCAAACTGATAAATTCATGTTTCTTAAGTTCGAAACGGTGGATTTTTGTGAAATCACGATAAAATTGCTGTTTTAAACTTGCAAAAACATTGAAAAACGCTGTTTTCAACTATTCAAACTGACAAATTCATGTTTCTTCCGTGCGAAACGGCGATTTATGAGAAATGACGATAAAATTGCTGTTTTAAATTTGCAAAAACATAGAAAAACGCTGTTTTGAACTATTCAAACTGACAAATTCATGTTTCTTTCGTGCGAAACGGCGATTTATGAGAAATGACGATAAAATTGCTGTTTTAAACTTGCAAAAACATAGAAAAACGCTGTTTTTAACTATTCAAACTGATAAATTCAGGTTTCTTTCGTGCGAAACGGCGATTTATGAGAAATGACGATAAAATTGCTGTTTTAAACTTGCAAAAACATAGAAAAACGCTGTTTTTAACTATTCAAACTGACAAATTCATGTTTTTTTCGTGCGAAACGGCGATTTATGAGAAATGACGATAAAATTGCTGTTTTAAACTTGCAAAAACATAGAAAAACGCTGTTTTCAACTATTCAAACTGATAAATTCATGTTTCTTTCGTGCGAAACGGCGATTTATGAGAAATGACGAAAAAATTGCTGTTTTAAACTTGCAAAAACATAGAAAAACGCTGTTTTGAACTATTCAAACTGACAAATTCATATTTCTTTCGTGTGAAACGGAGATTTATGAGAAATGACGATAAAATTGCTTTTTTAATTTTGCAAAAACATAGAAAAACGCTGTTTTGAACTATTCAAACTGACAAATTCATGTTTCTTTCGTGTGAAACGGCGATTTATGAGAAATGACGTCAAAATTGCTGTTTTAAACTTGAAAAAACAGAGAAAAACGCTGTTTTGATCTATTCAAACAGACAAATTCATGTTTCTTTTGTGCGAAACGGCGATTTATGAGAAATGACGAAAAATTGCTGTTCTAAACTTGCAAAAACATAGAAAAACGCTGTTTTGAACTATTCAAACTGACAAATTCATGTTTCTTTCGTGCGAAACTGCGATTTATGAGAAATGACGATAGAATTGCTGTTTTAAACTTGCAAAAACATAGAAAAACGCTGTTTTCAACTATTCAAACTGATAAATTCATGTTTCTTTCGTGCGAAACGGCGATTTATGAGAAATGACGATAAAATTGCTATTTTAAACTTGCAAAAACATAGAAAAACGCTGTTTTGAACTATTCAAACTGACAAATTCATGTTTTTTTCGTGTGAAACGGCGATTTATGAGAAATGACGTCAAAATTGCTGTTTTAAACTTGAAAAAACAGAGAAAAACGCTGTTTTGATCTATTCAAACAGACAAATTCATGTTTCTTTTGTGCGAAACGGCGATTTATGAGAAATGACGATAAAATTGCTGTTCTAAACTTGCAAAAACATAGAAAAACGCTGTTTTCAACTATTTAAACTGATAAATTCATGTTTCTTACGTTCGAAACGGTGGATTTTTGTGAAATCACGATAAAATTGCTGTTTTAAACTTGCAAAAACATAGAAAAACGCTGTTTTCAACTATTCAAACTGATAAATTCATGTTTCTTACGTTGGAAACTGTGGATTTTTTTGAAATCACGATAAAATTGCTGTTTTAAACTTGCAAAAACAGAGAAAAACGCTGTTTTGAACTATTCAAACTGACAAATTCATGTTTCTTTCGTGCGAAACGGCGATTTATGAGAAATGACGATTAAATTGCGGTTTTCTACTTGCAAAAACATAGAAAAGTGCTGTTTTTAACTATTCAAACTGATAAATTCATGTTTCTTACGTTCGAAACGGTGGATTTTTGTGAAATCACGATAAAATTGCTGTTTTAAACTTGCAAAAACATTGAAAAACGATGTTTTCAACTATTCAAACTGACAAATTCATGTGTCTTCCGTGCGAAACAGCGATTTATGAGAAATTACGATAAAATTGCTGTTTTAAACTTGCAAAAACATAGAAAAACGCTGTTTTGAACTATTCAAACTGACAAATTCATGTTTCTTTCGTGCGAAACGGCGATTTATGAGAAATTACGATAAAATTGCTGTTTTAAACTTGCAAAAACATAGAAAATCGCTGCTTTGAACTATTCAAACTGACAAATTCATGTTTCTTTCGTGTGAAACGGCGATTTATGAGAAATGACGATAAAATTGCTGTTTTAAACATGCAAAAACAGAGAAAAACGCTGTTTTGAACTATTCAAACTGATAAATTCATGTTTCTTAAGTTCGAAACGGTGGATTTTTGTGAAATCACGATAAAATTGCTGTTTTAAACTTGCAAAAACATTGAAAAACGCTGTTTTCAACTATTCAAACTGACAAATTCATGTTTCTTCCGTGCGAAACGGCGATTTATGAGAAATGACGATAAAATTGCTGTTTTAAATTTGCAAAAACATAGAAAAACGCTGTTTTGAACTATTCAAACTGACAAATTCATGTTTCTTTCGTGCGAAACGGCGATTTATGAGAAATGACGATAAAATTGCTGTTTTAAACTTGCAAAAACATAGAAAAACGCTGTTTTTAACTATTCAAACTGATAAATTCAGGTTTCTTTCGTGCGAAACGGCGATTTATGAGAAATGACGATAAAATTGCTGTTTTAAACTTGCAAAAACATAGAAAAACGCTGTTTTTAACTATTCAAACTGACAAATTCATGTTTTTTTCGTGCGAAACGGCGATTTATGAGAAATGACGATAAAATTGCTGTTTTAAACTTGCAAAAACATAGAAAAACGCTGTTTTCAACTATTCAAACTGATAAATTCATGTTTCTTTCGTGCGAAACGGCGATTTATGAGAAATGACGAAAAAATTGCTGTTTTAAACTTGCAAAAACATAGAAAAACGCTGTTTTGAACTATTCAAACTGACAAATTCATATTTCTTTCGTGTGAAACGGAGATTTATGAGAAATGACGATAAAATTGCTTTTTTAATTTTGCAAAAACATAGAAAAACGCTGTTTTGAACTATTCAAACTGACAAATTCATGTTTCTTTCGTGTGAAACGGCGATTTATGAGAAATGACGTCAAAATTGCTGTTTTAAACTTGAAAAAACAGAGAAAAACGCTGTTTTGATCTATTCAAACAGACAAATTCATGTTTCTTTTGTGCGAAACGGCGATTTATGAGAAATGACGAAAAATTGCTGTTCTAAACTTGCAAAAACATAGAAAAACGCTGTTTTCAACTATTCAAACTGATAAATTCATGTTTCTTACGTTCGAAACGGTGGATTTTTGTGAAATCACGATAAAATTGCTGTTTTAAACTTGCAAAAACATAAAAAAACGCTGTTTTCAACTATTCAAACTGATAAATTCATGTTTCTTACGTTGGAAACTGTGGATTTTTTTGAAATCACGATAAAATTGCTGTTTTAAACTTGCAAAAACATTGAAAAACGATGTTTTCAACTATTCAAACTGACAAATTCATGTTTCTTTCGTGTGAAACGGCGATTTATGAGAAATGACGATAAAATTATTGCTGTTTTAAACTTGCAAAAACAGAGAAAAACGCTGTTTTGAACTATTCAAACTGACAAATTCATGTTTCTTTCGTGCGAAACGGCGATTTATGAGAAATGACGATTAAATTGCGGTTTTATACTTGCAAAAACATAGAAAAGTGCTGTTTTTAACTATTCAAACTGATAAATTCATGTTTCTTACGTTCGAAACGGTGGATTTTTGTGAAATCATGATAAAATTGCTGTTTTAAATTTGCAAAAACATTGAAAAACGATGTTTTCAACTATTCAAACTGACAAATTCATGTGTCTTCCGTGCAAAACAGCGATTTATGAGAAATTACGATAAAATTGCTGTTTTAAACTTGCAAAAATATAGAAAAACGCTGTTTTGAACTATTCAAACTGACAAATTCATGTTTCTTTCGTGCGAAACGGCGATTTATGAGAAATTACGATAAAATTGCTGTTTTAAACTTGCAAAAACATAGAAAAACGCTGCTTTGAACTATTCAAACTGACAAATTCATGTTTCTTTCGTGTGAAACGGCGATTTATGAGAAATGACGATAAAATTGCTGTTTTAAACTTGCAAAAACAGAGAAAAACGCTGTTTTGAACTATTCAAACTGATAAATTCATGTTTCTTAAGTTCGAAACGGTGGATTTTTGTGAAATCACGATAAAATTGCTGTTTTAAACTTGCAAAAACATTGAAAAACGCTGTTTTCAACTATTCAAACTGACAAATTCATGTTTCTTCCGTGCGAAACGGCGATTTATGAGAAATGACGATAAAATTGCTGTTTTAAACTTGCAAAAACATAGAAAAACGCTGTTTTGAACTATTCAAACTGACAAATTCATGTTTCTTTCGTGCGAAACGGCGATTTATGAGAAATGACGATAAAATTGCTGTTTTAAACTTGCAAAAACATAGAAAAACGCTGTTTTTAACTATTCAAACTGATAAATTCAGGTTTCTTTCGTGCGAAACGGCGATTTATGAGAAATGACGATAAAATTGCTGTTTTAAACTTGCAAAAACATAGAAAAACGCTGTTTTTAACTATTCAAACTGACAAATTCATGTTTTTTTCGTGCGAAACGGCGATTTATGAGAAATGACGATAAAATTGCTGTTTTAAACTTGCAAAAACATAGAAAAACGCTGTTTTCAACTATTCAAACTGATAAATTCATGTTTCTTTCGTGCGAAACGGCGATTTATGAGAAATGACGAAAAAATTGCTGTTTTAAACTTGCAAAAACATAGAAAAACGCTGTTTTTAACTATTCAAACTGACAAATTCATATTTCTTTCGTGTGAAACGGAGATTTATGAGAAATGACGATAAAATTGCTTTTTTAAACTTGCAAAAACATAGAAAAACGCTGTTTTGAACTATTAAAACTGACAAATTCATGTTTCTTTCGTGCGAAACGGCGATTTATGAGAAATGACGATAAAATTGCTGTTTTAAACTTGCAAAAACATAGAAAAACGCTGTTATCAACTATTCAAACTGATAAATTCATATTTATTAAGTTCGAAACGGTGGATTTTTGTGAAATCACGATAAAATTGCTGTTTTAAACTTGCAAAAACATAGAAAAACGCTGTTTTCAACTATTCAAACTGATAAATTCATGTTTCTTACGTTCGGAACGGTGGATTATTGTGAAATCACGATAAAATTGCTGTTTTAAACTTGCAAAAACATTGAAAAACGATGTTTTCAACTATTCAAACTGACAAATTCATGTGTCTTCCGTGCGAAACAGCGATTTATGAGAAATTACGATAAAATTGCTGTTTTAAACTTGCAAAAACATAGAAAAACGCTGTTTTGAACTATTCAAACTGACAAATTCATGTTTCTTTCGTGCGAAACGGCGATTTATGAGAAATGACGATAAAATTGCTGTTTTAAACTTGCAAAAACAAAGAAAAACGCTGTTTTGAACTATTCAAACTGACAAATTCATGTTTCTTTTGTGTGAAACGGCGATTTATGAGAAATGACGATAAAATTGCTGTTTTAAACTTGCAAAAACATAGAAAAACGCTGTTTTGAACTATTCAAACTGACAAATTCATGTTTCTTTCGTGCGAAACGGCGATTTATGAGAAATGGCGATAAAATTGCTGTTTTAAACTTGCAAAAACATAGAAAAACGCTGTTTTGAACTATTCAAACTGACAAATTCATGTTTCTTTCGGGTGAAACGGCGATTTATGAGAAATGACGATAAAATTGCTGTTTTAAATTGGAAAAAACATAGAAAAACACTGTTTTCAACTATTCAAACTGATAAATTCATGTTTCTTACGTTCGAAACGGTGGATTTTTGTGAAATCACGAAAAAATTGCTGTTTTAAACTTGCAAAAACATAGAAAAACGCTGTTTTCAACTATTCAAACTGATAAATTCATGTTTCTTACTTTGGAAACGGTGGATTTTTGTGAAATCACGATAAAATTGCTGTTTTAAACTTGCAAAAACATAGAAAAACGCTGTTTTGAACTATTCAAACTGACAAATTCATGTTTCTTCCGTGCGAAACGGCGATTTATGAGAAATGACGATAAAATTGTTGTTTTAAACTTGCAAAAACATAGAAAAACGCTGTTTTTAACTATTCAAACTGACAAATTCATGTTTCTTTCGTGCGAAACGGCGATTTATGAGAAATGACGATAAAATTGCTGTTTTAAACTTGCAAAAACATAGAAAAACGCTGTTTTGAACTATTCAAACTGACAAATTCATGTTTCTTTCGTGCGAAACGGCGATTTATGAGAAATGACGATAAAATTGCAGTTTTAAACTTGAAAAAACATAGAAAAACGCTGTTTTTAACTATTCAAACTGACAAATTCATATTTCTTTCATGTGAAACGGAGATTTATGAGAAATGACGATAAAATTGCTGTTTTAAACTTGCAAAAACATAGAAAAACGCTGTTTTGAACTATTCAAACTGACAAATTCATGTTTCTTTCGTGCGAAACGGCGATTTATGAGAAATGACGATAAAATTGCTGTTTTAAACTTGCAAAAACATAGAAAAACGCTGTTTTCAACTATTCAAACTGATAAATTCATGTTTCTTACGTTGGAAACTGTGGATTTTTGTGAAATCACGATAAAATTGCTGTTTTAAACTTGCAAAAACATTGAAAAACGATGTTTTCAACTATTCAAACTGACAAACTCATGTTTCTTTCGTGTGAAACGGCGATTTATGAGAAATGACGATCAAATTGCTGTTTTAAACTTGCAAAAACATAGAAAAACGCTGTTTTGAACTATTCAAACTGACAAATTCATGTTTCTTCCGTGCGAAACGGCGATTTATGAGAAATGACGATAAAATTGTTGTTTTAAACTTGCAAAAACATAGAAAAACGCTGTTTTGAACTATTCAAACTGATAAATTCAGGTTTCTTTTGTGCGAAACTGCGATTTATGAGAAATTACGATAGAATTGCTTAAACTTGCAAATACATAGAAAAACGCTGTTTTGAACTATTCAAACTGACAAATTCATGTTTCTTTTGTGTGAAACGGCGATTTATGAGAAATGACGATAAAATTGCTGTTTTAAATTTGCAAAAACAGAGAAAAACGCTGTTTTGATCTATTCAAACTGACAAATTCATGTTTCTTTTGTGCGAAACGGCGATTTGTGAGAAATGACGATAAAACTGCTATTCTAAACTTGCAAAAACATAGAAAAACGCTCTTTTCAACTATTCAAACTGATAAAATCATGTTTCTTACGTTCGAAACGGTGGATTTTTGTGAAATCACGATAAAATTTCTGTTTTAAACTTGCAAAAACATAGAAAAACGCTGGTTTCAACTATTCAAACTGATAAATTCATGTTTCTTACGTTGGAAACTGTGGATTTTTTTGAAATCACGATAAAATTGCTGTTTTAAACTTGCAAAAACATTGAAAAACGATGTTTTCAACTATTCAAACTGACAAATTCATGTTTCTTTCGTGTGAAACGGCGATTTATGAGAAATGACGATAAAATTGCTGTTTTAAACTTGCAAAAACAGAGAAAAACGCTGTTTTGAACTATTCAAACTGACAAATTCATGTTTCTTTCGTGCGAAACGGCGATTTATGAGAAATGACGATTGAATTGCGGTTTTATACTTGCAAAAACATAGAAAAGTGCTGTTTTTAATTATTCAAACTGATAAATTCATGTTTCTTACGTTCGAAACGGTGGATTTTTGTGAAATCACGATAAAATTGCTGTTTTAAACTTGCAAAAACATTGAAAAACGATGTTTTCAACTATTCAAACTGACAAATTCATGTGTCTTCCGTGCGAAACAGCGATTTATGAGAAATTACGATAAAATTGCTGTTTTAAACTTGCAAAAACATAGAAAAACGCTGTTTTGAACTATTCAAACTGACAAATTCATGTTTCTTTTGTGCGAAACGGCGATTTATGAGAAATGACGATAAAATTGCTATTTTAAACTTGCAAAAACATAGAAAAACGCTGTTTTGAACTATTCAAACTGACAAATTCATGTTTCTTTCGTGTGAAACGGCGATTTATGAGAAATGACGATAAAATTGCTGTTTTAAACTTGCAAAAACAGAGAAAAACGCTGTTTTGATCTATTCAAACTGACAAATTCATGTTTCTTTTGTGCGAAACGGCGATTTATGAGAAATGACGATAAAATTGCTGTTCTAAACTTGCAAAAACATAGAAAAACGCTGTTTTCAACTATTCAAACTGACAAATTCATATTTATTAAGTTCAAAACGGTGGATTTTTGTGAAATCACGATAAAATTGCTGTTTTAAACTTGCAAAAACATAGAAAAACGCTGTTTTCAACTATTCAAACTGATAAATTCATGTTTCTTACGTTCGGAACGGTGGATTATTGTGAAATCACGATAAAATTGCTGTTTTAAACTTGCAAAAACATTGAAAAACGATGTTTTCAACTATTCAAACTGACAAATTCATGTGTCTTCCGTGCGAAACAGCGATTTATGAGAAATTACGATAAAATTGCTGTTTTAAACTTGCAATAACATAGAAAAACGCTGTTTTGAACTATTCAAACTGACAAATTCATGTTTCTTTCGTGCGAAACGGCGATTTATGAGAAATTACGATAAAATTGCTGTTTTAAACTTGCAAAAACATAGAAAAACGCTGCTTTGAACTATTCAAACTGACAAATTCATGTTTCTTTCGTGTGAAACGGCGATTTATGAGAAATGACGATAAAATTGCTGTTTTAAACTTGCAAAAACAGAGAAAAACGCTGTTTTGAACTATTCAAACTGACAAATTCATGTTTCTTTCGTGCGAAACGGCGATTTATGAGAAATGACGATAAAATTGCTGTTTTTAACTTGCAAAAACATAGAAAAACGCTGTTTTCAACTATTCAAACTGATAAATTCATGTTTCTTAAGTTCGAAACGGTGGATTTTTGTGAAATCACGATAAAATTGCTGTTTTAAACTTGCAAAAACATAGAAAAACGCTGTTTTGAACTATTCAAACTGACAAATTCATGTTTCTTCCGTGCGAAACGGCGATTTATGAGAAATGACGATAAAATTGTTGTTTTAAACTTGCAAAAACATAGAAAAACGCTGTTTTGAACTATTCAAACTGATAAATTCAGGTTTCTTTCGTGCGAAACTGCGATTTATGAGAAATTACGATAGAATTGCTGTTTTAAACTTGCAAAAACATAGAAAAACGCTGTTTTCAACTATTCAAACTGATAAATTCATGTTTCTTTCGTGCGAAACGGCGATTTATGAGAAATGACGATAAAATTGCTATTTTAAACTTGCAAATACATAGAAAAACGCTGTTTTGAACTATTCAAACTGACAAATTCATGTTTCTTTTGTGTGAAACGGCGATTTATGAGAAATGACGATAAAATTGCTGTTTTAAATTTGCAAAAACAGAGAAAAACGCTGTTTTGATCTATTCAAACTGACAAATTCATGTTTCTTTTGTGCGAAACGGCGATTTATGAGAAATGACGATAAAATTGCTATTCTAAACTTGCAAAAACATAGAAAAACGCTCTTTTCAACTATTCAAACTGATAAAGTCATGTTTCTTACGTTCGAAACGGTGGATTTTTGTGAAATCACGATAAAATTGCTGTTTTAAACTTGCAAAAACATAGAAAAACGCTGGTTTCAACTATTCAAACTGATAAATTCATGTTTCTTACGTTGGAAACTGTGGATTTTTTTGAAATCACGATAAAATTGCTGTTTTAAACTTGCAAAAACATTGAAAAACGATGTTTTCAACTATTCAAACTGACAAATTCATGTTTCTTTCGTGTGAAACGGCGATTTATGAGAAATGACGATAAAATTGCTGTTTTAAACTTGCAAAAACAGAGAAAAACGCTGTTTTGAACTATTCAAACTGACAAATTCATGTTTCTTTCGTGCGAAACGGCGATTTATGAGAAATGACGATTGAATTGCGGTTTTATACTTGCAAAAACATAGAAAAGTGCTGTTTTTAATTATTCAAACTGATAAATTCATGTTTCTTACGTTTGAAACGGTGGATTTTTGTGAAATCACGATAAAATTGCTGTTTTAAACTTGCAAAAACATTGAAAAACGATGTTTTCAACTATTCAAACTGACAAATTCATGTGTCTTCCGTGCGAAACAGCGATTTATGAGAAATTACGATAAAATTGCTGTTTTAAACTTGCAAAAACATAGAAAAACGCTGTTTTGAACTATTCAAACTGACAAATTCATGTTTCTTTCGTGCGAAACGGCGATTTATGAGAAATTATGATAAAATTGCTGTTTTAAACTTGCAAAAACATAGAAAAACGCTGCTTTGAACTATTCAAACTGACAAATTCATGTTTCTTTCGTGTGAAACGGCGATTTATGAGAAATGACGATAAAATTGCTGTTTTAAACTTGCAAAAACAGAGAAAAACGCTGTTTTGAACTATTCAAACTGACAACTTCATGTTTCTTTCGTGCGAAACGGCGATTTATGAGAAATGA
>CAWWDY010000335.1:0-22614 GCA_963942605.1 Poecilus cupreus
GTCGTGTGTAATGGCTTATGTTTGCAAAATCAAGATAAAATAGCTGTTTCCAGCCTGCAAAAACATACAAAATGCTGTTTTCAAGTATTTAAACTGTCATATTCATGTTTCTGTCGTGTATAATAGCTAATGTTTGTGAAAGCAAGATAATAATGCTGTTTTAAGCATGCAAAAGCATACAAAACACGGTTTTCAAGTATTTAAACTGTCATATTCAGGTTTTTGTCGTGTATATTAGCTAATGTTTGTGAAAGCAAGATAAAAATGCTGTTTTAAGCATGCAAAAGCATACAAAACACCGTTTTCAAGTATTTAAACTGTCATATTCATGTACATGTCGTTTGTAATGGCTTATGTTTGCAAAATCAAGATAAAATAGCTGTTTTTAGCTTGCAAAAACATACAAAATGCTGTTGCTGTCGTGTATAATAGCGAATGTTGGTGAAAGCAAGATAAAAATGCTGTTTTAAGCATGCAAAAGTATACAAAACACCGTTTTCAAGTATTTAAACAGTCATATTCATGTTTCTGTCGTGTATAATAGCTAATGTTGGTGAAAGCAAGATAAAAATGCTGTTTTAAGCATGCAAAAGCATACAAAACACCTTTTTCAAGTATTTAAACTGTCATATTCATGTACATGTCGTTTGTAATGGCTTATGTTTGCAAAATCAAGATAAAATAGCTGTTTTCAGCTTGCAAAAACATACAAAATGCTGTTTCTGTCGTGTATAATAGCTAATATTGGTGAAAGCAAGATAAAAATGCTGTATAAGCATGCAAAAGTATACAAAACACCGTTTTCAAGTATTTAAACAGTCATATTCATGTTTCTGTCGTGTATAATAGCTAATGTTGGTGAAAGCAAGATAAAAATGCTGTTTTAAGCATGCAAAAGCATACAAAACATCGTTTTTAAGTATTTAAACTGTCATATTCATGTTTCTGTCGTGTATATTAGTTAATGTTGGTGAAAGCAAGATAAAAATGCTGTTTTAAGCATGCAAAAGCATACAAAACACCGTTTTTAAGTATTTATACTGTCATATTCATGTACATGTCGTGTGTAATGGCTTATGTTTGCAAAATCAAGATAAAATAGCTGTTTTCAGCTTGCAAAAACATACTAAATGCTGTTTTTAAGTTTATAAACTGTCATATTCATGTTTCTGTAGTGTATAATAGCTAATGTTGGTGAAAACAAGATAAAAATGCTGTTTTAAACATGCAAAAGCATACAAAACACCGTTTTCAAGTTTTTAAACTGTCATATTCATGTACATGTCGTGTGTAATGGCTTATGTTTGCAAAATCAAGATAAAATAGCTGTTTCCAGCCTGCAAAAACATACAAAATGCTGTTTTCAAGTATTTAAACTGTCATATTCATGTTTCTGTCGTGTATAATAGCTAATGTTTGTGAAAGCATGATAATAATGCTGTTTTAAGCATGCAAAAGCATACAAAACGCGGTTTTCAAGTATTTAAACTGTCATATTCAGGTTTCTGTCGTGTATATTAGCTAATGTTGGTGAAAGCAAGATAAAAATGCTGTTTTAAGCATGCAAAAGCATACAAAACACCGTTTTCAAGTATTTAAACTGTCATATTCATGTACATGTCGTTTGTAATGGCTTATGTTTGCAAAATCAAGATAAAATCGCTGTTTTCAGCTTGCAAAAACATACAAAATGTTGTTTCTGTCGTGTATAATAGCGAATGTTGGTGAAAGCAAGATAAAAATGCTGTTTTAAAGCATGCAAAAGTATACAAAACACCGTTTTCAAGTATTTAAACAGTCATATTCATGTTTCTGTCGTGTATAATAGCTAATGTTGGTGAAAGCAAGATAAAAATGCTGTTTTAAGCATGCAAAAGTATACAAAACACCGTTTTCAAGTATTTAAACAGTCATATTCAAGTTTCTGTCGTGTATATTAGTTAATGTTGGTGAAAGCAAGATAAAAATGCTGTTTTAAGCATGCAAAAGCATACAAAACACCGTTTTTAAGTATTTAAACTGTCATATTCATGTACATGTCGTGTGTAATGGCTTATGTTTGCAAAATCAAGATAAAATAGCTGTTTTCAGCTTGCAAAAACATACTAAATGCTGTTTTTAAGTTTATAAACTGTCATATTCATGTTTCTGTAGTGTATAATAGCTAATGTTGGTGAAAGCAATATAAAAATGCTGTTTTAAGCATGCAAAAGCATACAAAACACCGTTTTCAAGTATATAAACTGTCATATTCATGTATAGGTCGTGTATAATGGATTAAGTTTGAAAAATCATGATAAAATAGCTGTTTTCAGCTTGCAAAAACATACAAAATTCTGTTTTCAAGTATTTATACTGTCATATTCATGTTTCTGTCGTGTATAATAGCTAATGTTGGTGAAAGCAATATAAAAATGCTGTTTTAAGCATGCAAAAGCATACAAAACACCGTTTTCAAGTATTTAAACTGTCATATTCATGTATATGTCGTGTGTAATGGCTTATGTTTGCAAAATCAAGATAAAATAGCTGTTTTCAGCTTGAAAAAACATACAAAATGCTATTTTCAAGTATTTAAACTGTCATATTCATGTTTCTGTCGTGTATAATAGCAAATGTTGGTGAACGCAAGATAAAAATGCTGTTTTAAGCATGCAAAAGCATACAAAACACCGTTTTTAAGTATTTAAACTGTCATATTCAGGTTTCTGTCGTGTATATTAGCTAATGTTGGTAAAAGCAAGATAAACATGCTGTTTTAAGCATGCAAAAGCATACAAAACACCGTTTTCAAGTATTTAAACTGTCATATTCATGTACATGTCGTGTGTAATGGCTTATGTTTGCAAAATCAAGATAAAATAGCTGTTTTCAGCTTGCAAATACATACAAAATGCTGTTTCTGTCGTGTATAATAGCTAATGTTGGTGAAAGCAAGATAAAAATGATGTTTTAAGCATGCAAAAGTATACAAAACACCGTTTTCAAGTATTTAAACAGTCATATTCATGTTTCTGTCGTGTATAATAGCTAATGTTGGTGAAAGCAAGATAAAAATGCTGTTTTAAGCATGCAAAAGCATACAAAACACCGTTTTCAAGTATTTAAACTGTCATATTCAAATATTTGTCGTGTGTAATGGCTTATGTTTGCAAAATCAAGATAAAATAGCTGTTTTCAGCTTGCAAAAACCTTACAGAATGCTATTTTCAAGTATTTAAACTGTCATATTCATGTTTCTGTCGTGTATAACAGGTAATGTTGGTGAAAGCAAGATTAAAATGCTGTTTTAAGCATGCAAAAGCATTCAAAACACCGTTTTCAAGTATTTAAACTGTCATATTCATGTATATGTCGTGTGTAATGGCTTATGTTTGCAAAATCAAGATAAAATAGCTGTTTTCAGCTTGCAAAAATATACAAAATTCTGTTTTCAAGTATTTATACTGTCATATTCATGTTTCTGTCGTGTATAATAGCTAATGTTGGTGAAAGCAATATAAAAATGCTGTTTTAAGCATGCAAAAGCATACAAAACATCGTTTTCAAGTATTTAAACTGTCATATTCATGTATATGTCGTGTGTAAAGGCTTATGTTTGCAAAATCAAGATAAAATAGCTGTTTTCAGCTTGCAAAAACATACAAAATGCTGTTTTAAAGTATTTAAAGTGTCATATTTATGTTTCTGTCGTGTATAATAGCTAATGTTGGTGAAAGCAAGATAAAAATGCTGTTTTAAGCATGCAAAAGCATACAAAACACCGTTTTCAAGTATTTAAACTGTCATATTCAGGTTTCTGTCGTGTATATTAGCTAATGTTGGTGAAAGCAAGATAAAAATGCTGTTTTAAGCATGCAAAAGCATACAAAACACCGTTTTCAAGTATTTAAACTGTCATATTCATGTACATGTCGTGTGTAATGGCTTATGTTTGCAAAATCAAGATAAAATAGCTGTTTTCAGCTTGCAAAAACATACAAAATTCTGTTTTCAAGTATTTAAACTGTCATATTCATGTTTCTGTCGTGTATAATAGCTAATGTTGGTGAAAGCAATATAAAAATGCTGTTTTAAGCATGCAAAAGCATACAAAACACCGTTTTCAAGTATTTAAACTGTCATATTCAAGTATATGTCGTGTGTAATGGCTTATGTTTGCAAAATCGAGATAAAATAGCTGTTTTCAGCTTGCAAAAACATACAAAATGCTGTTTTCAAGTATTTAAACTGTCATATTCATGTTACTGTCGTGTATAATAACTAATGTTGGTGAAAGCAAGATAAAAATGCTGTTTTAAGCATGCAAAAGTATACAAAACACCGTTTTCAAGTATTTAAACAGTCATATTCAGGTTTCTGTCGTGTATATTAGCTAATGTTGGTGAAAGCAAGATAAAAATGCTGTTTTAAGCAGGCAAAAGCATACAAAACACCGTTTTCAAGTATTTAAACTGTCATATTCAGGTTTCTGTCGTGTATATTAGCTAATGTTGGTGAAAGCAAGATAAAAATGCTGTTTTAAGCAGGCAAAAGCATACAAAACACCGTTTTCAAGTATTTAAACTGTCATATTCAGGTTTCTGTCGTGTATATTAGCTAATGTTGGTGAAAGCAAGATAAAAATGCTGTTTGAAGCATGCAAAAGCATACAAAACACCGTTTTCAAGTATTTAAACTGTTATATTCATGTATATGTCGTGTGTAATGGCTTATGTTTGCAAAATCAAGATAAAATAGCTGTTTTCAGCTTGCAAAAACATACAAAATGCTGTTTTCAAGTATTTAAACTGTCATATTAATGTTTCTGTCGTGTATAATAGCTAATGTTGGTGAAAGCAAGATAAAAAATGCTGCTTTAAGCATGCAAAAGCATACAAAGCACCGTTTTCAAGTATTTAAACTGTCATATTCATGTATATGTCGTGTGTAATGGCTTATGTTTGCAAAATAAAGATAAAATAGCTGTTTTCAGCTTGCAAAAACATACCAAATTCTGTTTTCAAGTATTTAAACTGTCATATTCATGTTTCTGTCGTGTATAATAGCTAATGTTGGTGAAAGCAAGATAAAAATGCTGTTTTAAGCATGCAAAAGTATACAAAACACCGTTTTCAAGTATTTAAACAGTCATATTCATGTTTCTGTCGTGTATAGTAGCTAATATTGGTGAAAGCAAGATAAAAATGCTGTTTTAAGCATGCAAAAGCATACAAAATACCGTTTTCAAGTATTTAAACTGTCATATTCATGTATTTGTCGTGTGTAATGGCTTATGTTTGCAAAATCAAGATAAAATAGCTGTTTTCAGCTTGCAAAAACATACAAAATTCTGTTTTCAAGTATTTAAACTGTCATATTAATGTTTCTGTCGTGTATAATAGCTAATGTTGGTCAAAGCAAGATAAAAATGCTGTTTTAAGCATGCAAAAGCATACAAAACACCGTTTTCAAGTATTTAAACTGTCATATTCATGTACATGTCGTGTGTAATGGCTTATGTTTGCAAATTCAAGATAAAATAGCTGTTTTCAGCTTGAAAAAACATACTAAATGCTGTTTTTAAGTATATAAACTGTCATATTCATGTTTTTGTAGTGTATAATAGCTAATGTTGGTGAAAACAAGATAAAAATGCTGTTTGAAGCATGCAGAAGCATACAAAACACCGTTTTCAAGTATTTAAACTGTCATATTTATGTATATGTCGAGTGTAATGGCTTATGTTTGCAAAATCAAGATAAAATAGTTGTTTTCAGCTTGCAAAAACATACAAAATGCTGTTTCTATCGTGTATAATAGCTAATGTTGGTGAAAGCAAGATAAAAATGCTGTTTTAAGCATGCAAAAGCATACAAAACACCGTTTTCAAGTATTTAAACTGTCATATTCAAGTAATTGTCGTGTGTACTGGCTTATGTTTGCAAAATCAAGATAAAATAGCTGTTTTCAGCCTGCAAAAACATACAAAATGCTGTTTTCAAGTATTTAAACTGTCATATTCATGTTTCTGTCGTGTATAACAGTTAATGTTGGTGAAAGCAAGATAAAAATGCTGTTTTAAGCATGCAAAAGCATACAAAACACCGTTTTCAAGTATTTAAACTGTCATATTCATGTATATGTCGTGTGTAATGGCTTATGTTTGCAAAATCAAGGAAAATAGCTGTTTTCAGCTTGCAAAAACATACCAAATTCTGTTTTCAAGTATTTATACTGTCATATTCATGTTTCTGTCGTGTATAATAGCTAATGTTGGTGAAAGCAATATAAAAATGCTGTTTTAAGCATGCAAAAGCATACAAAACATCGTTTTCAAGTATTTAAACTGTCATATTTATGTATATGTCATGTGTAATGGCTTATGTTTGCAAAATCAAGATAAAATAGCTGTTTTCAGCTTGCAAAAACATACAAAATGCTGTTTCTGTCGTGTATAATAGCTAATGTTGGTGAAAGCAAGATAAAAATGCTGTTTTAAGCATGCAAAAGTATACAAAACACCGTTTTCAAGTATTTAAACAGTCATATTCATGTTTCTGTCGTGTATAGTAGCTAATATTGGTGAAAGCAAGATAAAAATGCTGTTTTAAACATGCAAAAGCATACAAAATACCGTTTTCAAGTATTTAAACTGTCATATTCATGTATTTGTCGTGTGTAATGGCTTATGTTTGCAAAATCAAGATAAAATAGCTGTTTTCAGCTTGCAAAAACATACTAAATGCTGTTTTTAAGTATATAAACTGTCATATTCATGTTTCTGTAGTGTATAATAGCTAATGTTGGTGAAAGAAATATAAAAATGCTATTTTAAGCATGCAAAAGCATACAAAACACCGTTTTCAAGTATTTAAACTGTCATATTTAAGTATTTGTCGTGTGTAATGGCTTATGTTTGCAAAATCAAGATAAAATAGCTGTTTTCAGCTTGCAAAAACATACAAAATGCTGTTTCCAAGTATTTAAACTGTCATATTCATGTTTCTGTCGTGTATAACAGCTAATGTTGGTGAAAGCAAGATAAAAATGCTGTTTTAAGCATGCAAAAGCATACAAAACACCGTTTTCAAGTATTTAAACTGTCATATTCATGTATATGTCGTGTGTAATGGCTTATGTTTGCAAAATCAAGATAATATAGCTGTTTTCAGCTTGCAAAAACATTCAAAATTCTGTTTTCAAGTATTTAAACTGTCATATTTATGTTTCTGTCGTGTATAATAGCTAATGTTGGTGAAAGCAATAAAAAAAATGCTGTTTTAAGCATGCAAAAGCATACAAAACACCGTTTTCAAGTATTTAAACTGTCATATTCATGTATATGTCGTGTGTAATGGCTTATGTTTGCAAAATCAAGATAAAATAGCTGTTTTCAGCTTGCAAAAACATAAATAATGCTGTTTTCAAGTATTTAAACTGTCATATTCTTGTTACTGTTGTGAATAATAGCTAATGTTGGTGAAAGCAAGATTAAAATGCTGTTTTAAGCATGCAAAAGCATACAAAACATTGTTTTTAAGTATTTAAACTGTCATATTCAGGTATATGTCGTGTGTAATGGCTTATGTTTGCAAAATCAAGATAAAATAGCTGTTTTCAGCTTGCAAAAACATACAAAATGCTGTTTTCAAGTATTTTAACTGTCATATTAATGTTTCTGTCGTGTATAATAGCTAATGTTGGTGAAAGCAAGATAAAAAATGCTGTTTTAAGCATGCAAAAGCATACAAAACACCGTTTTCAAGTATTTAAACTGTCATATTCATGTATATGTCGTGTGTAATGGCTTATGTTTGCAAAATCAAGATAAAATAGCTGTTTTCAGCTTGCAAAAACATACAAAATGCTGTTTTCAAGTATTTAAACTGTCATATACATGTCTCTGTCGTGTATACTAGCTAATGTTGGTGAAAGCAAGATAAAAATGCTGTTTTAAGCATGCAAAAGCATACAAAATACCGTTTTCAAGTATTTAAACTGTCATATTCATGTATATGTCGTGTGTAATGGCTTATGTTTGCAAACTCAAGATAAAATAGCTGTTTTCAGCTTGCAAAAACAACAAAATGCTGTTTTCAAGTATTTAAACTGTCATATTCATGTTTCTGTCGTGTATAATAGCTAAAGTTGGTGAAAGCAAGATAAAAATGCTGTTTTAAGCATGCAAAAGAATACAAAACACCGTTTTCAAGTGTTTAACTGTCATATTCATGTATATGTCGTGTGTAATGGCTTATGTTTGCAAAATCAAGATAAAATAGCTGTTTTCAGCTTGCAAAAACATACAAAATGTTGTTTTCAAGTATTTAAACTGTCATATTCATGTTTCTGTCGTGTATAATAGCTAATGTCGGTGAAAGCAAGATAAAAATGCTGATTTAAGCATGCAAAAGCATACAAAACACCGTTTTCAAGTATTTAAACTGTCATATTTATGTGTCTGTCGTGTATAATAGCTAATGTTGGTGAATTCAAGATAAAAATGCTGTTTTAAGCATGCAAATGCATACAAAACACCTGTAAAAAGTATTTTATTTAATTTATAAAATGTTGACAGTATGAAAAATATCTTTATTTATATATCATTAACAAAACAACAACCGTAACTATTTGATTTTCAAAAAACATTTTTAACAACAAAAATACATACTAGATAATACAATTTGTTTGACATGAAAAATGTCATAAAAATATATGGCAGCTGCCACACTCGTCCCCCCCAAAAACAAAATGTCGAATAACAAATATAAATATAATCATAACAAGGGTAATAGCAATAATTAAAAATATAAAGAACAAGGGAAAAAATAGAAGCGTTATAGTATCCTTGAGTATCAATCAGAGAAGAAAGCTGGTTTTAACCTGTCAATAGAGACTATTTCCTTTTTTGAATTAATATTTAGTGCAAAAAATTTAGGAAAACGTTCAATTACTTCAAAAGGGCCATCATAAGGTTGTTCTAGGGATTTCTTAATGCCATCTTTACGTATAAAAACATGAGAAGTTGTAAATAAATCTTTACTTAAGAATATTTTGGATTTGTTGTGATTATTTACTGGAACTGGCTTTAAATTTGAGATGTAATTTTTAAACTTATTTAAATAATTTGGTAGTTCAGCATCATCTAATTTTTTACTCTTACAAAAAAATTGACCTGGTAAACAAAGTGAAGTTCCATAAACTAATTCAGAAACTGAGCAATTTATTGATTCTTTAACAGCAGTTCTAATACCTAATAAAACAATTGGTAATATATCAAACCAATTATTATATTTATTATGTGTTTTTAAAGAAGTTTTTAATTGACGGTGAAATCTTTCAACCAACCCATTGGACTGAGGATGATATGCTGTTGTCCTTATTCTGTGTGAACCTAGAGTTTGTGTTAATTGTGTCATTAATCGCGATTCAAACTGTACTCCGCGATCAGTAGTTATGTATGAGGGAACCCCAAAGCGCGAAATCCATCCAGAAATGAAGGCTTTTGCAACAATTTCAGCTGAAATGTCAGTGATAGGAATCGCCTCTGGCCAACGTGTGAATCTATCAATGCAAGTTAAAATATAATGAAATCCATTAGAACAAGGTAAAGGGCCAATTAAATCAATATGGATTTCATCAAATCTAGCTGATGGTAAAGTAAAATTTTCCAATGGCGTTTTTGAATGTTTATTGACTTTTGATTTTTGACATTCTATGCAATTCTTAGTCCATTCTTTTATATCTGTGTTAATATTTTTCCAGACAAATCTGCTTGAAATAAGTTTCTGTGAAGCTTTTATACCAGGATGTGATAAAAAATGTAGTTGCTTGAATATTTGTTTACGAAATATTTTTGGAATGAATGGACGCAATATGCCTGTGGAAGTATCACATGTTATAACCAAATTAGTATTATCTAGTGGAATGTCTTCAAATTTTAATGTTGAATTAGGATTATTTTTCAAAGCCAATAATTCTTGATCTGTAATTTGTAAATTTGCTATTTCTTCATAATCGATATTTTTTGCTATATAAAATGAGTCAATATGAGCACGAGATAAAGTATCAGCGATGATGTTCTCTTTACCAGATATATGTCTAATATCATTTGTGAATTGTAAAATGTAATCTAATTGTCTTAATTCTCTGGGAGAACATGTGTTAGAATTCTTTGCTAAAGAATATGTAAGTGGTTTATGATCAGTTAGGATTGTAAATTCGCGTCCTTCCAGGAAATACCGAAATTTCTTTATTGATGCATAAATAGCTAGTAATTCACGGCTAAATGTACTGTATTTAGTTTCTGTTGGTGTTAGAGCACGAGAAAAAAAAGCAAGTGGTTTCCATGAATTATCAACTAATTGTTGTAAAACTCCTCCTAATCCAGTATTTGAAGCGTCTACCATAACGATAATAGGGGCATTTGGTTGCGGAAAACTTAAAGTAACTTTTTTAATTATCGTTTTTTTAATATTTTTAAATGACAATAATGCAAGTGCATCCCAACTGACTGATTTGTTACCATTTTTAGAGTTATCTATTAACTTATTGATAGGTTGTAATATAGAAGCGCATTTAGGAATGAATCTATGGTAGAAGTTAATTAAACCTAAAAATTTTCGTAACTCGCGTTGTGTTTTTGGTAAAGGAAATTCTTGGATTGCCAATATCTTTTCAGGTAAAGGAGTTATGCCGTCTTTAGAGATATGATGTCCTAAAAAATTTATTTCGGTTTTACCAAATTCACATTTTTTTTCATTTATTAAGATGCCAAATTTCTGTAAACGATTAAAAATTAAATTTAAGTGTAATTTGTGTTCTTCTATAGTTTTACTGGAAATTAACAAATCGTCAATATATGCAAAACAAAAATTAAATCCCTGAATTACCTGGTCAATAAACCTCTGAAAAGTTTGAGCGCTATTTCGAAGGCCAAAGGGCATAAATATATATTCGTATAATCCAAATGGGGTACTTATTGCTGTCTTAGGAATAGCTGAAGGTTCCATTGGAATTTGATTATAAGCTTTTACTAAATCGATTTTAGAAAATATAGTAGTATTGTGTAAATTATAGCTACAATCTTGTATGTGAGGAACAGGGTAGCGGTCGGGAACTGTAATATTATTCAATTCGCGGTAATCTCCACATGGACGCCATTCTACATTATCCTTCTTTTTAACCATGTGAAGTGCTGAAGACCAGCAACTGGAAGAGGGTCTAATAATTCCTTGTTTAAGTAAAGAATCGAATTCATTTTTTGCAATAATTAATCGTTCTGGGTCTAATCTACGAGGTCGCGAAAAAACAGGTGAACCTGTTGTTATAATGTCGTGTTTAATTGAATGTTTGATTTGGCGATCCTGTGTTAATGGGTTAGGTTAGGTTAGGTTAGGTTAGGTTATTCTAGGATTAGGTTAGATTAGGTTAGGATTTTCAAGTTTTTAAACTGTCATATTCATGTACATGTCGTGTGTAATGGCTTATGTTTGCAAAATCAAGATAAAATAGCTGTTTCCAGCCTGCAAAAACATACAAAATGCTGTTTTCAAGTATTTAAACTGTCATATTCATGTTTCTGTCGTGTATAATAGCTAATGTTGGTGAAAGCAAGATAAAAATGCTGTTTTAAGCATGCAAAAGCATACAAAATACCGTTTTCAAGTATTTAAACTGTCATATTCAGGTTTCTGTCGTGTATATTAGCTAATGTTGGTGAAAGCAAGATAAAAATGCTGTTTTAAGCATGCAAAAGCATACAAAACACCGTTTTCAAGTATTTAAACTGTCATATTCATGTACATGTCGTGTGTAATGGCTTATGTTTGCAAAATCAAGATAAAATAGCTGTTTTAAGCTTGCAAAAACATAGTAATTGCTGTTTTTAAGTATATAAACTGTCATATTCATGTTTCTGTAGTGTATAATAGCTAATGTTGGTGAAAACAAGATAAAAATGCTGTTTTAAGCATGCAAAATCATACAAAACACCGTTTTCAAGTATTTGAACTGTCATATTCATGTACATGTCGTGTGTAATGGCTTATGTTTGCAAAATCAAGATAAAATAGCTGTTTTCAGCTTCCAAAAACATACTAAATGCTGTTTTTAAGTATATAAACTGTCATGTTCATGTTTCTGTAGTGTATAATAGCTAATGTTGGTGAAAACAAGATAAAAATGCTGTTTTAAGCATGCAAAAGCATACAAAACACCATTTTCAAGTATTTAAACTGTCATATTCATGTATATGTCGTGTGTAATGGCTTATGTTTGCAAAATCAAGATAAAATAGCTGTTTTCAGCTTGCAAAAACATACAAAATGCTGTTTCTGTCGTGCATAATAGCTAATGTTGGTGAAAGCAAGATAAAAATGCTGTTTTAAGCATGCAAAAGTATACAAAACACCGTTTTCAAGTATTTAAACAGTCATATTCATGTTTCTGTCGTGTATAATAGCTAATGTTGGTGAAAGCAAGATAAAAATGCTGTTTTAAGCATGCAAAAGCATACAAAACACGGTTTTCAAGTGTTTAAACTGTCATATTCATATATATGTCGTGTGAAATGGCTTATGTTTGCAAAATCAAGATAAAATAGCTGTTTTCAGCTTGCAAAAACATACAAAATGCTGTTTTCAAGTATTTAAACTGTCATATTCATGTTTCTGTCGTGTATAATAGCTAATGTTGGTGAAAGCAAGATAAAAATGCTGATTTATGCATGCAAAAGCATACAAAACACCGTTTCCAAGTATTTAAACTGTCATATTCATGTGTCTGTCGTGTATAATAGCTAATGTTGGTGAATGCAAGATAAAAATGCTTTTTTAAGCATGCAAAAGCATACAAAACACCGTTTTCAAGTTTTTAAACTGTCATATTCATGTACATGTCGTGTGTAATGGCTTATGTTTGCAAAATCAAGATAAAATAGCTGTTTCCAGCCTGCAAAAACATACAAAATGCTGTTTTCAAGTATTTAAACTGTCATATTCATGTTTCTGTCGTGTATAATAGCTAATGTTGGTGAAAGCAAGATAAAAATGCTGTTTTAAGCATGCAAAAGCATACAAAACACCGTTTTTAAGTATATAAACTGTCATTTTCATGTACATGTAGTTTGTAATGGCTTATGTTTGCAAAATCAAGATAAAATAGCTGTTTTCAGCTTGCAAAAACATACAAAATGCTGTTTCTGTCGTGTATAATAGCTAATGTTGGTGAAAGCAAGATAAAAATGCTGTTTTAAGCATGCAAAAGTATACAAAACACTATTTCTAAGTATTTAAACAGTCATATTCATGTTTCTGTCGTGTATAATAGCTAATGTTGGTGAAAGCAAAATAAAAATACTGTTTTAAGCATGCAAAACATACAAAACACCGTTTTCAAGTATTTAAACTGTCATATTCAAGTATTTGTCGTGTGTAATAGTTAAAGTTTGCAAAATCAAGATAAAATAGCTGCTTTCAGCTTGCAACAACATACCAAATGCTGTTTTCAAGTATTTAAACTGTCATATTCATGTTTCTGTCGTGTATAATAGCTAATGTTGGTGAAAGCAAGATAAAAATGCTGTTTTAAGCATGCAAAAGCATACAAAACACCGTTTTTAAGTATTTAAACTGACATATTCATGTTTCAGTCGTGTATATTAGTTAATGTTGGTGAAAGCAAGATAAAAATGCTGTTTTAAGCATGCAAAAGCATACAAAACACCGTTTTCAAGTATTTAAACAGTCATATTCATGTACATGTCGTGTGTAATGGCGTATGTTTGCAAAATCAAGATAAAATAGCTGCTTTCAGCTTGCAACAACATACAAAATGCTGTTTTCAAGTATTTAAACTGTCATATTCAGGTTTCTGTCGTGTATAATAGCTAATGTTGGTGAAAGCAAGATAAAAATGCGGTTTTAAGCATGCAAAAGTATACAAAACACCGTTTTCAAGTATTTAAACAGTCATATTCATGTTTCTGTCGTGTATAATAGCTAATGTTGGGGAAAGCAAGATAAAAATGCTGTTTTAAGCATGCAAAAGCATACAAAACACCTTTTTCAAGTATTTAAACTGTCATATTCATGTACATGTCGTTTGTAATGGCTTATGTTTGCAAAATCAAGATAAAATAGCTGTTTTCAGCTTGCAAAAACATACAAAATGCTGTTTCTGTCGTGTATAATAGCTAATATTGGTGAAAGCAAGATAAAAATGCTGTTTTAAGCATGCAAAAGTATACAAAACACCGTTTTCAAGTATTTAAACAGTCATATTCATGTTTCTGTCGTGTATAATAGCTAATGTTGGTGAAAGCAAGATAAAAATGCTGTTTAAGCATGCAAAAGCATACAAAACACCGTTTTTAAGTATTTAAACTGTCATATCATGTTTCTGTCGTGTATATTAGTTAATGTTGGTGAAAGCAAGATAAAAATGCTGTTTTAAGCATGCAAAAGCATACAAACACCGTTTTTAAGTATTTAAACTGTCATATTCATGTACATGTCGTGTGTAATGGCTTATGTTTGCAAAATCAAGATAAAATAGCTGCTTTCAGCTTGCAACAACATACAAAATGCTGTTTTCAAGTATTTAAACTGTCATATTCATGTTTCTGTCGTGTATAATAGCTAATGTTGGTGAAAGCAAGATAAAAATGCTGTTTTAAGCATGCAAAAGCATACAAAACACCGTTTTTAAGTATTTAAACTGTCATATTCATGTTTCTGTCGTGTATATTAGTTAATGTTGGTGAAAGCAAGATAAAAATGCTGTTTTAAGCATGCAAAAGCATACAAAACACCGTTTTCAAGTATTTAAACAGTCATATTCATGTACATGTCGTGTGTAATGGCTTATGTTTGCAAAATCAAGATAAAATAGCTGTTTTCAGCTTGCAAAAACATACTAAGTGCTGTTTTTAAGTTTATAAACTGTCATATTCATGTTTCTGTCAGGTATAACAGCTAACGTTTGTGAAAGCAAGATAAAAATGCTGTTTTAAGCATGCAAAAGCATACAAAAC
This sequence comes from Poecilus cupreus, assembly GCA_963942605.1. Classification (NCBI taxonomy): domain Eukaryota; kingdom Metazoa; phylum Arthropoda; class Insecta; order Coleoptera; family Carabidae; genus Poecilus; species Poecilus cupreus. The sequence continues at coordinate 15,017 of CAWWDY010000335.1, forward strand.
ACCGTTTTCAAGTATTTAAACTGTCATATTCATGTATAGGTCGTGTGTAATGGCTTATGTTTGCAAAATCAAGATAAAATAGCTGTTTTCAGCTTGCAAAAACATACTAAATGCTGTTTTTAAGTTTATAAACTGTCATATTCATGTTTCTGTAGTGTATAATAGCTAATGTTGGTGAAAACAAGATAAAAATGCTGTTTTAAACATGCAAAAGCATACAAAACACCGTTTTCAAGTTTTTAAACTGTCATATTCATGTACATGTCGTGTGTAATGGCTTATGTTTGCAAAATCAAGATAAAATAGCTGTTTCCAGCCTGCAAAAACATACAAAATGCTGTTTTCAAGTATTTAAACTGTCATATTCATGTTTCTGTCGTGTATAATAGCTAATGTTTGTGAAAGCATGATAATAATGCTGTTTTAAGCATGCAAAAGCATACAAAACACGGTTTTCAAGTATTTAAACTGTCATATTCAGGTTTCTGTCGTGTATATTAGCTAATGTTGGTGAAAGCAAGATAAAAATGCTGTTTTAAGCATGCAAAAGCATACAAAACACCGTTTTCAAGTATTTAAACTGTCATATTCATGTACATGTCGTTTGTAATGGCTTATGTTTGCAAAATCAAGATAAAATAGCTGTTTTCAGCTTGCAAAAACATACAAAATGTTGTTTCTGTCGTGTATAATAGCGAATGTTGGTGAAAGCAAGATAAAAATGCTGTTTTAAGCATGCAAAAGTATACAAAACACCGTTTTCAAGTATTTAAACAGTCATATTCATGTTTCTGTCGTGTATAATAGCTAATGTTGGTGAAAGCAAGATAAAAATGCTGTTTTAAGCAAGCAAAAGCATACAAAACACCGTTTTCAAGTATTTAAACTGTCATATTCATGTACATGTCGTTTGTAATGGCTTATGTTTGCAAAATCAAGATAAAATAGCTGTTTTCAGCTTGCAAAAACATACAAAATGCTGTTTCTGTCGTGTATAATAGCTAATATTGGTGAAAGCAAGATAAAAATGCTGTTTTAAGCATGCAAAAGTATACAAAACACCGTTTTCAAGTATTTAAACAGTCATATTCATGTTTCTGTCGTGTATAATAGCTAATGCTGGTGAAAGCAAGATAAAAATGCTGTTTTAAGCATGAAAAAGCATACAAAACACCGTTTTTAAGTATTTAAACTATCATATTCATGTTTCTGTCGTGTATATTAGTTAATGTTGGTGAAAGCAAGATAAAAATGCTGTTTTAAGCATGCAAAAGCATACAAAACACCGTTTTTAAGTATTTAAACTGTCATATTCATGTACATGTCGTGTGTAATGGCTTATGTTTGCAAAATCAAGATAAAATAGCTGTTTTCAGCTTGCAAAAATATACTAAATGCTGTTTTTAAGTTTATAAACTGTCATATTCATGTTTCTGTAGTGTATAATAGCTAATGTTGGTGAAAACAAAATAAAAATGCTGTTTTAAGCATGAAAAAGCATACAAAACACCGTTTTCAAGTATTTAAACTGTCATATTCATGTATATGTCGTGTGCAATGGCTTATGTTTGCAAAACTAAGATAAAATAGTTGTTTTCAGCTTGCAAAAACATACAAAATGCTGTTTCTATCGTGTATAATAGCTAATGTTGGTGAAAGCAATATAAAAATGCTGTTTTAAGCATGCAAAAGCATACAAAACACCGTTTTCAAGTATTTAAACTGTCATATTCATGTATAGGTCGTGTATAATGGATTAAGTTTGAAAAATCATGATAAAATAGCTGTTTTCAGCTTGCAAAAACATACAAAATTCTGTTTTCAAGTATTTATACTGTCATATTCATGTTTCTGTCGTGTATAATAGCTAATGTTGGTGAAAGCAATATAAAAATGCTGTTTTAAGCATGCAAAAGCATACAAAACACCGTTTTCAAGTATTTAAACTGTCATATTCATGTATATGTAGTTTGTATGGCTTATGTTGCAAAATCAAGATAAAATAGCTGTTTTCAGCTTGCAAAAACATACAAAATGCTGTTTTCAAGTATTTAACTGTCATATCCATGTTTCTGTCGTGTATAATAGCAAATGTTGGTGAACGCAAGATAAAAATGCTGTTTTAAGCATGCAAAAGCATACAAAACACCGTTTTTAAGTATTTAAACTGTCATATTCAGGTTTCTGTCGTGTATATTAGCTAATGTTGGTAAAAGCAAGATAAACATGCTGTTTTAAGCATGCAAAAGCATACAAAACACCGTTTCAAGTATTTAAACTGTCATATTCATGTACATGTCGTGTGTAATGGCTTATGTTTGCAAAATCAAGATTAAAATAGCTGTTTTCAGCTTGCCAAATACATACAAAATGCTGTTTCTGTCGTGTATAATAGCTAATGTTGGTGAAAGCAAGATAAAAATGCTGTTTTAAGCATGCAAAAGTATACAAAACACCGTTTTCAAGTATTTAAACAGTCATATTCATGTTTCTGTCGTGTATAATAGCTAATGTTGGTGAAAGCAAGATAAAATGCTGTTTTAAGCATGCAAAAGCATACAAAACACCGTTTTCAAGTATTTAACTGTCATATTCAAATATTTGTCGTGTGTAATGGCTTATGTTTGCAAAATCAAGATAAAATAGCTGTTTTCAGCTTGCAAAAACCTTACAGAATGCTATTTTCAAGTATTTAAACTGTCATATTCATGTTTCTGTCGTGTATAACAGGTAATGTTGGTGAAAGCAAGATTAAAATGCTGTTTTTAAGCATGCAAAAGCATTCAAAACACCGTTTTCAAGTATTTAAACTGTCATATTCATGTATATGTCGTGTGTAATGGCTTATGTTTGCAAAATCAAGATAAAATAGCTGTTTTCAGCTTGCAAAAATATACAAAATTCTGTTTTCAAGTATTTATACTGTCATATTCATGTTTCTGTCGTGTATAATAGCTAATGTTGGTGAAAGCAATATAAAAATGCTGTTTTAAGCATGCAAAAGCATACAAAACATCGTTTCAAGTATTTAAACTGTCATATTCATGTATATGTCGTGTGTAAAGGCTTATGTTTGCAAAATCAAGATAAAATAGCTGTTTTTAGCTTGCAAAAACATACAAAATGCTGTTTTAAAGTATTTAAAGTGTCATATTCATGTTTCTGTCGTGTATAATAGCTAATGTTGGTGAAAGCAAGATAAAAATGCTGTTTTAAGCATGCAAAAGCATACAAAACACCGTTTTCAAGTATTTAAACTGTCATATTCAGGTTTCTGTCGTGTATATTAGCTAATGTTGGTGAAAGCAAGATAAAAATGCTGTTTTAAGCATGCAAAAGCATACAAAACACCGTTTTCAAGTATTTAAACTGTCATATTCATGTACATGTCGTGTGTAATGGCTTATGTTTGCAAAATCAAGATTATATAGCTGTTTTCAGCTTGCAAAAACATACTAAATGCTGTTTTAAAGTATATAAACTGTCATATTCATGTTTCTGTAGTGTATAATAGCTAATGTTGGTGAAAACAAGATAAAAATGCTGTTTTAAGCATGCAAAAGCATACAAAACACCGTTTTCAAGTATTTAAACTGTCATATTCATGTATATGTCGTGTGTAATGGCTCAAGTTTGCAAAATCAAGATAAAATAGCTGTTTTCAGCTTGCAAAAATATACAAAATTCTGTTTTCAAGTATTTATACTGTCATATTCATGTTTCTGTCGTGTATAATAGCTAATGTTGGTGAAAGCAATATAAAAATGCTGTTTTAAGCATGCAAAAGCATACAAAACATCGTTTTCAAGTATTTAAACTGTCATATTCATGTATATGTCGTGTGTAAAGGCTTATGTTTGCAAAATCAAGATAAAATAGCTGTTTTTAGCTTGCAAAAACATACAAAATGCTGTTTTAAAGTATTTAAAGTGTCATATTCATGTTTCTGTCGTGTATAATAGCTAATGTTGGTGAAAGCAAGATAAAAATGCTGTTTTAAGCATGCAAAAGCATACAAAACACCGTTTTCAAGTATTTAAACTGTCATATTCAGGTTTCTGTCGTGTATATTAGCTAATGTTGGTGAAAGCAAGATAAAAATGCTGTTTTAAGCATGCAAAAGCATACAAAACACCGTTTTCAAGTATTTAAACTGTCATATTCATGTACATGTCGTGTGTAATGGCTTATGTTTGCAAAATCAAGATTATATAGCTGTTTTCAGCTTGCAAAAACATACTAAATGCTGTTTTTAAGTATATAAACTGTCATATTCATGTTTCTGTAGTGTATAATAGCTAATGTTGGTGAAAACAAGATAAAAATGCTGTTTTAAGCATGCAAAAGCATACAAAACACCGTTTTCAAGTATTTAAACTGTCATATTCATGTATATGTCGTGTGTAATGGCTCAAGTTTGCAAAATCAAGATAAAATAGCTGTTTTCAGCTTGCAAAAACATACAAAATGCTGTTTCTGTCGTGTGTAATAGCTAATGTTGGTGAAAGCAAGATAAAAATGCTGTTTTAAGCATGCAAAAGTATACAAAACACCGTTTTCAAGTATTTAAACAGTCATATTCATATATATGTCGTGTGTAATGGCTTATGTTTGCAAAATTAAGATAAAATAGCTGTTTTCAGCTTGCAAAAACATACCAAATTCTGTTTTCAAGTATTTAAACTGTCATATTCATGTTTCTGTCGTGTATAATAGCTAATGTTGGTGAAAGCAAGATAAAAAATGCTGTTTTAAGCATGCAAAAGCATACAAAACACCGTTTTCAAGTATTTAAACTGTCATATTCAGGTTTCTGTTATGTATATTAGCTAATGTTGGTGAAAGCAAGATAAAAATGCTGTTTTAAGCATGCAAAAGCATACAAAACACCGTTTTCAAGTATTTAAACTGTTATATTCATGTATATGTCGTGTGTAATGGCTTATGTTTGCAAAATCAAGATAAAATAGCTGTTTTCAGCTTGCAAAAACATACAAAATGCTGTTTTCAAGTATTTAAACTGTCATATTAATGTTTCTGTCGTGTATAATAGCTAATGTTGGTGAAAGCAAGATAAAAAATGCTGTTTTAAGCATGCAAAAGCATACAAAGCACCGTTTTCAAGTATTTAAAACTGTCATATTCATGTATATGTCGTGTGTAATGGCTTATGTTTGCAAAATCAAGATAAAATAGCTGTTTTCAGCTTGCAAAAACATACCAAATTCTGTTTTCAAGTATTTAAACTGTCATATTCATGTTTCTGTCGTGTATAATAGCTAATGTTGGTGAAAGCAAGATAAAAATGCTGTTTTAAGCATGCAAAAGTATACAAAACACCGTTTTCAAGTATTTAAACAGTCATATTCATGTTTCTGTCGTGTATAGTAGCTAATATTGGTGAAAGCAAGATAAAAATGGTGTTTTAAGCATGCAAAAGCATACAAAATACCGTTTTCAAGTATTTAAACTGTCATATTCATGTATTTGTCGTGTGTAATGGCTTATGTTTGCAAAATCAAGATAAAATAGCTGTTTTCAGCTTGCAAAAACATACAAAATTCTGTTTTCAAGTATTTAAACTGTCATATTAATGTTTCTGTCGTGTATAATAGCTAATGTTGGTGAAAGCAAGATAAAAATGCTGTTTTAAGCATGCAAAAGCATACAAAACACCGTTTTCAAGTATTTAAACTGTCATATTCATGTACATGTCGTGTGTAATGGCTTATGTTGGCAAATTCAAGATAAAATAGCTGTTTTCAGCTTGCAAAAACATACTAAATGCTGTTTTTAAGTATATAAACTGTCATATTCATGTTTTTGTAGTGTATAATAGCTAATGTTGGTGAAAACAAGATAAAAATGCTGTTTGAAGCATGCAAAAGCATACAAAACACCGTTTTCAAGTATTTAAACTGTCATATTTATGTATATGTCGTGTGTAATGGCTTATGTTTGCAAAATCAAGATAAAATAGTTGTTTTCAGCTTGCAAAAACATACAAAATGCTGTTTCTATCGTGTATAATAGCTAATGTTGGTGAAAGCAAGATAAAAATGCTGTTTTAAGCATGCAAAAGCATACAAAACACCGTTTTCAAGTATTTAAACTGTCATATTCATGTATATGTCGTGTGTAATGGCTTATGTTTGCAAAATCAAGGAAAATAGCTGTTTTCAGCTTGCAAAAACATACCAAATTCTGTTTTCAAGTATTTATACTGTCATATTCATGTTTCTGTCGTGTATAATAGCTAATGTTGGTGAAAGCAATATAAAAATGCTGTTTTAAGCATGCAAAAGCATACAAAACATCGTTTTCAAGTATTTAAACTGTCATATTTTATGTATATGTCGTGTGTAATGGCTTATGTTTGCAAAATCTAGATAAAATAGCTGTTTTCAGCTTGCAAAAACATACAAAATGCTGTTTCTGTCGTGTATAATAGCTAATGTTGGTGAAAGCAAGATAAAAATGCTGTTTTAAGCATGTAAAAGTATACAAAACACCGTTTTCAAGTATTTAAACAGTCATATTCATGTTTCTGTCGTGTATAGTAGCTAATATTGGTGAAAGCAAGATAAAAATGCTGTTTTAAGCATGCAAAAGCATACAAAATACCGTTTTCAAGTATTTAAACTGTCATATTCATGTATTTGTCGTGTGTAATGGCTTATGTTTGCAAAATCAAGATAAAATAGCTGTTTTCAGCTTGCAAAAACATACAAAATTCTGTTTTCAAGTATTTTAAACTGTCATATTAATGTTTCTGTCGTGTATAATAGCTAATGTTGGTGAAAGCAAGATAAAAATGCTGTTTTAAGCATGCAAAAGCATACAAAACACCGTTTTCAAGTATTTAAACTGTCATATTCATGTACATGTCGTGTGTAATGGCTTATGTTTGCAAATTCAAGATAAAATAGCTGTTTTCAGCTTGCAAAAACATACTAAATGCTGTTTTTAAGTATATAAACTGTCATATTCATGTTTCTGTAGTGTATAATGCTAATGTTGGTGAAAACAAGATAAAAATGCTGTTTTAAAGCATGCAAAAGCATACAAAACACCGTTTTCAAGTATTTAAACTGTCATATTCATGTATATGTCGTGTGTAATGGCTCAAGTTTGCAAAATCAGATAAAATAGCTGTTTTCAGCTTGCAAAAACATACAAAATGCTGTTTCTGTCGTGTGTAATAGCTAATGTTGGTGAAAGCAAGATAAAAATGCTGTTTTAAGCATGCAAAAGTATACAAAACACCGTTTTTCAAGTATTTAAACAGTCATATTCATATATATGTCGTGCGTAATGGCTTATGTTTGCAAAATTAAGATAAAATAGCTGTTTTCAGCTTGCAAAAACATACCAAATTCTGTTTCAAGTATTTAAACTGTCATATTCATGTTTCTGTCGTGTATAATAGCTAATGTTGGTGAAAGCAAGATAAAAAATGCTGTTTTAAGCATGCAAAAGCATACAAAACACCGTTTTCAAGTATTTAAACTGTCATATTCAGGTTTCTGTCATGTATATTAGCTAATGTGTGAAAGCAAGATAAAAATGCTGTTTTAAGCATGCAAAAGCATACAAAA